>NW_004624757.1:24418086-24462653 GCF_000247695.1 Heterocephalus glaber
TTGATTTTTTGTATCATTCTCTTAGTCTCCATTGCATTGATTTCTGCTCTGATCTTTATAATTTCCTCCCTTTTATGAGCTTTGGGTTTGTCCTGTTCTTCTTTTTCTAGAAGCTTGAGGTTCAGCATTAGGTTGTTTATTTGAGCTTACTCTATTTTCCTAACATGAGTATTCACTGCTACGAATTTCCCTTTTAAAACTGCTTTCATTGTGTAGCATAATTCTGATATGTTGTATTTAGGTTGTCACTTAATTGTAGAAACTGTCTGATTTCTTCTTTAATTTTCTCTGTGACCCATTGGTTGTTCAGGAATGTGTTGTTCAGTTTCCATGTGTTTATGAAATATTTGTGGTTTCTTTTGCTATTGATCTCCAATTTCATTGCACTATGATCTGATAATATACAAGGGATAACGTTAGTTTCCTTTCATTTACTTAAACATTTTCTATGAAGAAATACGTGGTCTAGTTTGGAAAACAACCTGTGTGCACCTGAAAAAAATGTGTATTCTGATTTTGTGGCCAGGAAAACTCTGTAAATATCTGTTAAGTCCATTTGTTCAAGATTTTGGTTGAGTTCTAGTATTTTGTTGTTTATTTTTTGTCTAGTTGATCTATCTGTGACAGACAGTGGGGTATTGAGGTACCCCACTACTGTTACATCAGTGCTCATTTGATTTCTCATGTCTGTTAATATTTGTTTTACATAGTTGGGTACACTAGTATTCTCTGTATGTGTGTGTATATATATATAAATAAATAATTGTCATCTCTTCCTCTTGGATTGTCCCCTTTACAAGGATTTAGTGGCCTTCTTTGACTCTCTTAATCAGTGTTGGTTTGAAATGCATTTGACCTGTAAAGAAGGTAGCTACTCCTGCTTTTTTTTCAGGTTGCTGTTGCATGGAGTATTGTTTTCCACCCTTTAACTTTCAGTCTAGGAGTTTCTTTTTGAATTGAGTATTTCTTGTATGCAGGATATTGTTGGATCTTGCTTCTTGAGCCATTCTGCCAGCCTATTTCTTTTGATTGGTGAATTGAGACCATTAACATTGATGGTCGTAACTGATATGTATTGACTTACCCTTGTCATGACCTTTTCCTATTGTTGGATTCTCCCCCTTTGCATTTAATTTCTTGCCTTGTCTGATGGATTCATTCTGCTGGGCTTTGTGGGGTGGTGAGCCTCATTGCCTTATCCTAGGATATTGTTTAAAATGTTTTGGAGTGCTGGTTTGCTATTCATGAAATTCCTAAAGTGCTCTTTGTCATGAAAGTATCTTATTTCTCTACTGATTTTGAAAGATAGTTTTTCAGGGTACATTAATCTGGGTTGGAGGTTGTTTTCTTTTAGGGCTTGAAATACTTCACTCCAAGCTTTTCTTCCTTGAGGGTTTGTGTTGAGAAGTCTGCTGTGATTCTGATGAGCTTTCCCTTGTATGTGATTTGTTTCTTCTCTCTAACAGCTTGTAGAATTTTGTTCTTCTTTTGGGTTTCTGGAATCTAAACTATTATATGCCTAGGTGTAGTTTTTTTTATCATGGCTAGTTGGCATCCTATATGCCTCACTTATCTGTACGTCAAGTTCCTTTCCCCTGCTTGGGAAGTTTTCTGTCATTACTTCTGTGAAAAGTTTTTTTTTTTTTTAATGTCATTTGCACTATCTCCTGTTTCTTCATTGACTCTGATCAATCTTATGTTATTCTTTGCATCATCTAGCAGCTACTGGATTGCTTTCTCATAGTGATTTGCTATTTTTAAGAAATCTTTCTTTTCCTGGTCACTAATCACAATCCTGTGTTCTATATCCAAAATTCTGTCCTCACATTGGCTCATTCTGCTGGATAAACTTTCAGTGGAGGTTTTAATCTCCTGGATATCTGTCTGCATCTGTTTTATGGATTCCACTTGTTTCCTGTGCTATGATTCCATTATGTTCTTCAGCTCCTCTATTTTTTTTATCTGTGTCTGTTTTAAAGTTTTAAATCATGTGTTGAACTATGGACACAAACTCTGTTGTTATCTGAGAAATTATTTCTGATTTCGTTTTTTCCAGATCCTCTTTCGTTGCCAGTTCAGGGAGTGCAGGTGGTGGAGTTTGACTGTTCCATCTTGTTGCCCTTTGGAGTTGCCTTTGGTGATCTGGAAGCCTTGTTTTTGAGAATTGTTTAGATGTCTTCTCGTTTCAACCTCTGGAGTCTGCTACACCTTTACTGAGGTGATTCTTTGGTCTCCCAGTGGACTTCAATTCTCATCAAACCTCAGAGTGGCCTATTGTTTCCGGCTCACCACTCTGCCAATACTTGGGTTCAGAATGATGGCCTTCTGGATCCCAGCACTAGGGTTTTGTCCAGGCAGGCTTCTGGCTGGGGGTTCCCAGTGTTTCTATTCTTGTTCTCAACTTAGGAGAGAATATATAAATATGTACACAAAATCTTCTCTACTTCCATGCCATGCATCCTTCATTTCCTGTTACCATCTGGTAAGCTACAAATGAGGTATAAATGGTACTAGGACAAACAGAGGAAAGACATTTATTTGAATGTCTATAGTTCTCTGTATCTAAATATATATACCAGTTTTCTCTGGAGATAAAATGAGATTTGATTAATGCATTAGTTTTCTGTGGCTGGTATAATAAATTATTGGAAACTATAGCTTAAAACAGTAAGATTTTAATCTTTCTCAATTTTAGATATGAGAAATTTGAATTTAAGATGTGTGTAGCCCTGCACATCTCTGAAGGCCCTGGGGAAAATTCACTCCTTGCCTTTTCAAACTTCTGGTGGGTTCAGGTGTTCCTTGGCTTCTAACCACAAACTTCCATCTCTTCATTGATAGTTACATTGCCTCCATTTCTCTAAGTCTATTTGCTCTTTTTTTTTCCTCAAGCTAAACTGTCTCTATCTTGTAATGATACAGGTAATTGGATCTATTGTATGATCCAGGACGACCTGCCTTTCAGATTGTTAACCACAAATGCAAATGCCATTCACCAAATAAGATAATAATTAAATATTACATAAATTAGAATGTGGACATTTTTTTGTCTGTATCACCAAAATTCATTTGTCCCACATGCAAAATACATGGACCTCAAACTAACCTTTCTCCAAATACTCTAAGCACCATTAAATCCAAAATCTTGTCTAAATAATCATCATAGCAATTACCAACTCTCATGGTGGTGGTGTAGTTATTTAACACAGAGACAGAATTATAATGAAGTTAGTAGTTTTCTGGTTGCTATCTTAGATCAAACCTATGTAAGAGAAACTTCTGGCCTTTGGGTATCTTGTCGTGAAAGAACAAGATGAGGACAGGGTAGAAATACAGGTATATTAAGTAGACAATAAACTGGGAAAAAATTGACTACAGATATTAATCACATTAACAAATTAGGTTTGTACTTACATGAAGATCAGTGATTGGTTTAATAACTAGGAGCTGAACCCTAGCCCTGTTGACCTATAAAGCTGTTTTTCACAGGTAATTTGAGAAGTAGTAAAATTAATATTAATAATAACATGCTACTACTAATCCTAGGCCTCATATAATGTTTTATTGCTTTATTATATATAAAATATCACATAAAAGTTTTGAAAACTGGCAAGTGTCTCACTCATATCTTCCTGTGTTTGTATGTTGAAAAAGTCTTTATGTGTACATACAGTGCCTGATGCATCGAGGTGAACACCCAGGATGAGTCCATTTTCTTACTGGGAAGGTAATGAGGATGCATTGCAGGTGTGACAGAAAGGCAGCTCACAGTAAGGAACCAAAGAAAAATTTTCAGGATTCCTTAAAGTAGAGAACTTTACACTTTCCTAAAATTTCAGTCTTTGAGAAAGTATTCACTGAAGTTATACAAAGATAAAGAAAGTGGATATGGAAAATGAACTTAGAGCCCTTTTTGATTTATTTGTTTTCATTCTGTAGAGAGAAAATAATGTAAACTGATCAAAAAGCATAGAAGGATAATTCTGTACAAAGTGAAAGAGATATAAAATGTCCTGACCACGATCTTGGGCTGTTTTCTTGTTTTCTGGAACTAGCTACTCTGTAGCCTGCAGATGAGTAAATACTTCTGGGATAAGTACAGCTTGATATGCCTATATGGCTCAAGTATTAGTATTATTAAAGATATTTTACACATAAAATATGAATATAATTATTTATAACTACATATAGTTGTAAATGAGTAAATGTATGATGTTAATTATAAGTATACAAATATATAAATATTTTTTAAGTTTCTTATAAATAATAATATGTAAAGGAGATGCATGTATGTGACCCTTGGTCATGCTAGTGAACCTGATTGGATTATGAAATGCCTGGGGTGTCAGTGTTGTACACATCTCTGTATGTCTGCATGGGTCAGGGGGCCTGACTGGCAACTTATGCCATATGATTTATGACTTATGGTATATGACATATAGTCCCTGGCACCTTCCTTTCTGGTGGTGTTCCCAGGCTCTGCTCACTGCCATGAATTGGGCAGCTTTGTTATTCCACACTTTTCTATCATGATGACCCTGCCTTACGGCCAGCAGACCACAGTTAAAATTTGCTAAATTATGAGCCAAGTTTGGTCTCTCTTGAAGTCATAGATGTTAAGTATTGTGCCCCAGTGACAGGAAAAGTGACTAATACAAAGCTGAAATGGAAGGAGTGCCTCCCCCATGTCCTCTCCTTCATCCTCTCCTTTCTCCCCCCACCTTCCTATGCATATATTTATATGTACAGTTATATATAAGGAGTTTTGACTATAAAACACTCTAATAAGAAGCCAGTCTTATATTCATCTATTTTAAAATTTATAAAAATGGAAGATCATATAATTATTGTATTTGTTATTACATGCTACATACACAAAAACATGATAGTATATGTTGGAGCAAATAATGGAATGACTTGGTCTAACGTTCATATTCAATGTTAATATTGTCATATAATGATACGCAATAATAATGAGAATTGTTTTTAAGTAATAAACTGAATTTATAAACTATTAAAGATAAAATACATGAGCTCAGACATGAAGAATAAACTAGGTCTTCCAAATTGATATTTATAAATATGTCCATCTCTATATGAAACCATGACATAGACATTCTCAGTTTTTATTTATCACACTTATTAACTTTATGACTTTGTAAATAAATTTTTCTTTTATCAAATTCAATAAGTTAGTAAATAAATTCCAAACTGACCATGTAGGGAACTTCCCCTCTGCCTTGTGAATGTTGCATAATAAAATCTTCTGAAATAAACTGGCAAGAGATAGATTATCAGGAGAAAAATCATCTTAGTTATGTGATAGTGCATGAAGACTTGCAGAAGAACATGGATCTGAAAGAAAGGGTCTGACTTTTTAGAGGACTAGGGGCTTGAGGTTTCTGGGAGGTGGTGACTAGTCTTTAGAGGGAAAGAAGAGGGAACATCTGGTGAACAAAGGCAATCTTCCTATGCAAATACAGTTGCCTTGGTGGCAGCTCTCCATAGTTTAAATGAAGCATTTAGTATAAATGTGTAGAGACTCCTTAGTCTTGTTTTATATAAGTTGATCTTCCTTGGTTAAAAAAATTTCAAGAAGAAAGTGCAATACAATTGCATGTATTTTGAAGAACTTTCTGGAGTTATTTAAGAGAACTTCAGAGTGAGCAGCTTTCTGTGCTTGAGGAGAAATAAGAGAAGGTCAAAGAGATTGTGTATTTGGGGCAGCTTCTAAGGATTTACAATTTCCTTTAACTCAAAGGACTGGGCAGATCAAAGAACCACACTTTGGGGCATCAGCTCTGTTCTGAGCCCCAACAACTACTGCTCTTATCCCAGGTTTATGCCACTGTTTTCATTTTGATTTTAGAAAAATATATGATAAATATTCACAGAGACAAATCCATTATTGTTATAATTATTTTATACATTTCTGCCAAAATGTTACATTTGAAACAACAAATAATTTTGTCTCCACCATAAAATAAATATTTCCCAGATTTATATATTCTCCAGATGTATTTCAATTTGACAACACAGAAGGAAGACAGAGCTAAGTGTGTTCTTTTGAGTTCTTCTGGAAAATACCCTTCAGATCAGTATTTTTATGCTAACACATTATAAGGCAGTGTATATTAAAGTTAGCTCATAGTTTTTAATATAGATTTCATATTTTAACCAGTTTATGACATTTTCTAAATCTCAGAATTTTCTCACAAAATATAACTTTTATTTTAAAATTTGTAATTTCCCTATTTGGCTAATATAAATAGCAGTTAATTGAACTAGCATAAGGCAATTGATTTATTTTTAGTATAGTTAGTGTTAGAAATATTAAATCTTCTGCCTTGAATGTGTTTGTATTTAATCAGTTACCTATTTTCCAGGACATCCTAAACCACTAAATCAATATGGTTCTCCAATTTTCTTTTTTCTTTTTTTGGATACCGGGGATCGAACTCGGGTCCTTGCGCTTGCGCAGCAGTCGGCGAAACGGCTGAGCTAAATCCCTGGCCCAGTTCTCCAGTTTTCATAAAATGCTGTATCTATCACTTGAATTTATGATTTAAAAACCTGGAATAACTCCCAATCCTTTTCATTTCCGACAGGTTCCCAGTAATTGTGATAGTGAAGTCTAGGCACTGAGACCCACCCTCTGAGGACAGCTGCACAAAATAACCTCTAAATACTTTTCAAATTTTGGCCCATGAGCCAAAACCAATAGCATCACTTGGAGGCCTACAAATGCAAATATTTGTGTCCCACTCCACTCCTACCAAACAATGTCTGCTTTGGCAAGTTTGTCATCTGTTATCATGCACTCTCATGCTGGTGAAGCACTGGCATAACTCAGATTTACATAACTGAGTTTCATATTGGCCCAGGAACACGTCATTCTTCTGACTTGTTAATAAACATGACATGACTTATCCACTGTCACCAGATTATCATGGATAGCTAAGTTACTTAGAAAATATTATAAGACAGTTAGGTAGGGCTGGACCCTCAACACAGAAAACAAATTTACTAAAAGCCAAGATTCAAGAAAAAGAGGAATTACTACACCCACATATTTCCCCTTGGATGAACAGCAGTGATTGATATTCTAAATAGGCATCAATCACCATGGGTGGGGACCAAAACTTCCCTAGCCTATTTGTTCTCTGAAATCCTGCTTGCTACTATGGGACTAGCTTCTCCATTTGATCCCCATTTAATCAGTATTACCTAAGTGACTATACTTGTTGTAATCTTACTGGTGGATCACAGTTTTGTCCCACTTCATGATTTCCCATTGGATCAATATTACCTGTAATCTTAGGAGTTGACTGTAGTTTTGTTCCACCTTGTTTTTGCCTCACCTCTTGGCTTTGCTCATCATGTGGCTTTGCTCACCCTCTTTAAGAAGCTGGGTGGGCAGGTAACCCATTTTCCAGTCCCCTTTCTGTCTCTCTTAGACAGAAACTCTCTTTCAGTAAATTCTTCCTACTCTTAGAACTCAATCAATTCTTCCTACTCTTCTTATTCCATTGTTCCTAGAATTCATTCTTCCATTTTGGAGAACACAAACTCAGAATGTCTGGACATCTAGCAGGTTGGGAATTACAATATTTCCCTTACATTATTTGGTTTATTTAGAGGTCCTATATCATCCATAATTCATATGCCCTATACCAAGATGGGATCACAGGAGTTCCCCTAAAGCTCTTCAAGTAGGTTCTTGACTATTATCACAAAAAAAGAGTTTCAGAACTCATTAGTGAGAGGCTTAAACAGAGTTTATTAGGCAGAGTTAAAGAAGTATAGAGTGTGGGCAGTGAAGAGTTACCCTATGATCTGGGGTTGGTGATAAACACGTGTTCTTCGAGGTGTCCTTGAAGCTGGATGATCTAAGCTGTTTTGCTTAAAAACATTATTTGAATCTTCAAATATATTTCTTTAAGTTCTAGTTGATGCCCTTAATTTATGGAGTTAAAGTATCTTTAAGAGATTTGCGGATGATAGGCCTAGAATGAAAACAAAAACAAAAACACAAAACACAAGCCTAGGGAGCAAAGATATGGAGTATAAATATGTATAACTTGGATAACTTTATGGCTGGAAGTTGCAGTTTTCTTACAAGTATAATTTTAACATTATGATTTTCCTGTCTGCTTTCTATCTGTGTTTCTTTTATCCTAACTCAATACCATGATTGGACAGCATAACAATATTTTCACCAGTTTATACATGCATAATGGAATTAATTATATTATTTTTTAAAAATATATATATCCAAATTGATAGATCTTTTATTACAATCTTTATATCCTCAAGATTGTAGGTAAAAGGTCAGAGATTAAATACATGTTAAATTACATACCTACACCATCAAGTGGGGTAATGTACGAGTCAAGTTTCACCAGAGGATATATAAAGGATTTACAAGATAGGCTTACAATGCCCACCTGCACAGTCTGGTGGAAAATGCAAGAGTCCTCTGAATGCTGCAGCTCTGGTGCTGCTGGAGACTCAAAGGCCACATCAGGAAGTTAAACAGTCTGGGTTGGAAGGTGGAAGAGTGAGCTGGAATACTGAGGAGCTTGCACTGGATGCCTGGAGACAGAGGTCAAAGGCAACTGTGCTTTCCTGAAGGAGCAAAAGCAAGGCTTCCTTCTTCTTTCCCTTCTTATTCCCTCCAGGATATATGCATATTGGTCGGTGCCACCCACAGCCAGCAAGGGGCGGGGGGTGGGGGGTACTTCCCTCCTCTGTAGGTCAATCAACCAGACACACACAGAATCTTGCTAAACTAATCCGCTAGGTGTTTCTGATTCAAGTTGACAGCACAATTAACTATCACAGGTACTCGCTACTCACACATGTGTATTTATACATAAATTTAATGCATTGAAATAACATAAAAACTCAGTTCTTTGGTCATAGGAACCACATTTCCAAAGCTTAATATTAACATGTGGCTTATGGCTACCATATTTACAGCATCACATGAAGTTCTACTGGACAGCACTGTTTCTTAGATATATAAGGATGCACATTTTCTTTCTTTTCAAAAAAGCTCAGATCACAGTCTTCAAAACATATTGAGTCTGCTGCTATGGCAACTGTAAGGTATTTCTTGTAATTTTCCTTAGAAATATACTAAATATTTCTAAAGAGTAGAGTGTATAAATAACACTACAACTACTTTCTTACTTCCTATGAGAGCACACACACACATTTGGTACATTCACAGCTCTGTGCTTGAAGGTTATTAAAATGTGACTTGTAATTTATCCACTGCTTTCTCTAAAGAGCCTGGTCCTTAGAGAGAAAATTTCAAGCTAATTCCAAATGTCTGGCTTTTATCTATCTCATCCTACTCTCAGTAGTGCTGCAATCAATAGAAACATGTCTAACTTACTTGAACTTTCCAGGCTTCTTTTCCCTCTATACTGTAATAACGAACTTTGCTTTTTTGTGCCACAGTCACTAGAGATGTAGGGGCAAATTAAATGTTTCTTATGTTAAAAATAACTTTTCACTTTGATAGAAAAAACCAGAATCCCAGGACTAAGATATGTGGAGGACATTGTATGAAGAGAAATTCTTGTGTTTAGGTGCAGCCTGATAATTGCAACTATTTATAGAATTATAGGAAGCATCCAAACACTCCTTTGTCAAAATTCCTCCCAGGAGGCAATTTTATCATTTTCAAAAGATCAAGATTCATGAAAAAAATACCACTATGGTCCATTTTTCACAGTATTAGAATCCCCAAATACAAAGAAGTTTGATAAGATTGTGGCAAATTCATTTGGTGACAAAACTTAAATTGAACCAACAGGATGGAGGGTTACTTTTAGCTTTTATATATCCATACAATTTAATTCTTACAATTTGATGAAATGTTAATAGGTTTAATTATACAATATTGCCACAGACCCTGCTGGGAATATTTATATGAAAACTTTTCAGTTCATGTTGCTTTATTTGGTTCACAGATAATGATAATTTTAGAAGATAATGATAGCAATCTCATGCCATTCAATAAGTTAAGTATATTATGACTGAGGAAAGAGTATCAGAAGAGTTGTACTTGAGAAAATGCTATGCAAGGAATTCTAAAACTTGATTTGCTTTTAGTTTTGATATTTTCTAGTTTAATGATTACAATAAAGTCTCAAAGGCCTAGATAGGAAGTGTGGTTTAATGTTTTACTTTGGTTACTTTCTGCAATCATCTTCACTGATTATATATTAAATCATTTATTTTCAACCTGGGCATACAGCAAGATCTGTTATCATACCATGATTTGTAACAGAATGAAAATTATATATAATCTTTTAACAAAAGAACAAAAGTCCTCAATTTAACCTAACATGCCTAAGTTTTGTCCATTTTCAAAGGTATTAAGTACAACTTACTGTTTAATACAGTAAATAATAATACTACTAATAATAGTTCAGATAGTTTTTTTAAGGAACAGAAAAAACCCTTTTTCAAAACAGATCCCATTATTGTTCCAAAATTTATGCAGCCATATAATATTTGTATTTCCTATGTCATTTAGAAACTTTTAAACTTGAGTTTACAAAATAGCCCAGAGGCATCTAATAGTCACAATGAGTTAAGGGTCATAGGTCTAAAAGGTGGGAAGCACATAACTTTTGGAGAGGCTGACATTTCAGATAATGGAGGTCATTTTTTGAAGTTATTGCCCTTGGGTGAGAGATATTACACAGGCGAATGGGGAAGAGACGTTATACTATGAAATTGTCCCTACTGAAAAGGCACATAACTCTGAATTACACATGGATAAATAGCTCATTAAATTGAATATCAAGAAGTATTTTTTTCTGATTTGATCAATGTCCAATTTTACAAATACTTCCATTGAACAGTATAAATTTATATATCAAAGACAGTGTTGAATTTAGTCCCATTCAGATGGAAGGTCACTAATAGAATGGTAATTGATAATTTCTAGGAGACATAAGGGATACTTATTAAAATGAAGATGATTAGGAATCATCATAAATAAAAACAATTATGTAGCCATATAAATTTATTATCCTGAGAATTCATTTTTTATAAACAAATATATTCAGGGTGTTTTAAATTTATCTAATTTTATAAATATTTTGAATGGAACAAAATATTTAAATATTATGAATATATGGCTGATAGTGACACTAATGACAGATTGAATATCATCATCTAAGATACATGGGACCAGAAATGTTTTGGATTTCAGACTTTTTGCAGATCTTGAAATGATTGCATATACATAGTAAGAAATATCAGGGACAGAACTTAACTCTAAGCACAAATGCATTTATGTCTATTACACATCTTATAGCCTGAAGGTAATTTTGTGTAATATTTTTAGTACTTCTGTGTTTGACTGTAACAGATAATATGAGTTCAAGTGTGGAGTTTTATATGCATGACATTATGCTCAAAAAGTTTCTGATTTCAGGGACCTTTGGATTTTGGATTTTTAGATCAGGAAAGCTCAATTTGTAGTGCTCTTTTATACATTGGAAACTTCTGTGACTTACTCAAAACATGTCATGGATGTCCTGCTAATAGTCTTTCCATGTAACTTCTCAATTACAAATTTAGAGATTAAAACATTTCCCTTCAAGAATAATCTGACATTTGTAGTAACCATCATACATTTATCTTATGCAAATCTCTTACTATTATACTTGGAATGGGGTAAAAAGCAAATTATATTACTAAATTGAATTCAAAGAAAAAGCATTCACTAAGTGGCAACTGCTCTTACTAATAGTAAATTCCTTTACTCACACATTTTGTAGGAGTGAGTTCCATTTGACTTTTTAAAAATTATTCATGCTTTTGTTTATATATATATTCCAAAGCAATACTCTAGCATTGTCTAGAATGTATATTTGAGCATAAAATGTCATATTGTCCTTAGGTCAGTGTTCTGTTAGTCATGAATTATAATAATTTCCACTTTCAAATGCTTTGAGTGGATTAAATTATAGGCATACAATTGTTTTGTTCAATAAGTGAAACAATTAGAGATGTCTTCACATTTCATTGATAGCTTTCTGAGGTAGCAAATAATTAATCATTAAAAGCTTTCAGCTGGAGTTCAATGACAAACTTGAATGAGAAGCATAATTTTGGATCTGCAATGGTTGTCAGACTAGCAATTCCTAAATTCTCTAAACATATGACTCAATTAGTTAAAATCAAATTAATATTAGTCTATAATTCCAATTCAGAAGGTTTGAGATTTGAATTTTACCAAGTAATTCAGATTATGCTACTGCAGTTGATTAAAGAACCACATCTTATGATTAACTGCCTTAAGGTATTCAATTAAAATTTGAATTTGCAAATTAATAAATGGAGGACAGTGATTAGTGAATTTTTTATAAGTTACATAGTTAACAAAGTACTCACCTATACCTTTAATTATTGTCTAGTACATTCAGTGGTTCCTTGGTTCATGAATGGTTTTTTTTGCAAACAATTTAGTTTGCAAATAGAAGCATTTGGCAAAATTTTGTTTTCCTTTGCAAACGCTGCATCGGGTGACACACACAACCATGGACACCTTTCCTGCATGAACATGAATGTGGCCATCTTTTCCAGAATCATGGAATGAATTAAGTTCATGAAACAAAGTACCACTGTAATTCCCAATCCAGTGGATTTATTTATAAGTAAATTCCAAATAAATTGTTCAAAAGATCTTTCTAAAATGTACCTAATGAGCAGGTTGTTTAAAATGGGAATGCAGAATACTTCTAATAATATTTGTAAAAAATAGATTAAACTTAAACTAAGTTATATTACTTATCTGCCTCAGAAACTAAATTTATCAATAAAATTATACAATTTCTTAGTAGCAACTTATATTCCTTTACCATAAATAACAATAAACCCCTGCATTTATATCAGTGAAACTAGTTTCATGTTGCAGATAATGTCTCTGTGCTAAAATTAGATTAATGGCCACTGTGTGGATACCATTGTGATGCAGACTCATTCGTGTGTGCCTGTCCTACAGCTAGCAGTAATTGTGCCATAACTGAGTTCTTACCATGTTCCAGACACTGTGTAAGCATATTTAATTCATTTAGTATTCATAAAAGTCTATGAAGTATCTATATTATTATAGTCATCCCTCAGTACCTGGGTGGGATTGGTTCCAAATGCACTACAGATAGCAACATCTGCAGGTGCTCAAGATGTTTATATGAAGTGGTACAGCAGTTGCTTGTGAGTTACTCACATCCACTTGTATACTGTAAGTCATCTCTGCATTACTTATAATGCCTGGTACATCATAAATGCTGTGTAAATTGCTGTGATATATATCATTTGGGGAATAATAACAAGAAAAAAGGGCTGCATGTGTTTTAAGTACAGATTAAACTATCACAGGCTTAACTACATTTTCTATCTGCAATTGGTTGGCTCTGTAGAGGCACAGATGCAGAAAACAAATAGCTATGGAGTACATTCCTCAACTTGTCACTTTGGAAACGGTGGTAGGGCGAGACAGAAATCACCTACCCAACCCTGTCAGGTACAAATGCCTAACTCAAGATCATAATTTCTTAACTATTAACTACTCTAATGTTCCTAATGTAATAGGTAATGTTGTAATTCAAATGTCCTACTGCTATAATCTACCTCAACTATTGTGCAATTGTCCATTACACAAAGAATCTTGCCCTCATATCACCTTTACTTGGTACCAATTTGTATGTTAATCATACCTTAGTCTTTTTCTGATAGCACTAGAAGCAATAGGCTATGGAGGAGATCTTGTCTGCAGAGGAGAAGAAAAAGGCAGAGGACTCTCTCATTTAAAATGAGATCTTTAGAGACTACTAAAAAATAAATATACTTAATACTATATACCTAGTTTTTAAATAGTTGTCAATATCTTTTGTATTTAATAAACTTTTCATTTTTAAATTAGAGATTTCCATATCATAGGCATGTAATTGTTGTTAAACAGATTCATCATTCACACTGCTACAGCCTTATTTGGGTGGTGATTTTCTACAAAACTTTGCACCATTTCCCACATTTTACACATCTCCCTAATCTCGTTTGAAGTGAGGAAGTCCTCTGCCTTTTTCTCCTCCTCCTCTGCAGATAAGATCTCCTTCATAGCCTATTGCTGTTAGGAGATGATCTTCTGCAATCTGTAATCTCACAGAGAGAGAGAGGAGAGGGAGAGAGAGGAATCACTGACTCAGTTGTGATCATGTGATGTTCGACATCATGCCCTACTCATATTCTAAGACATGGATACTTTATTAAGTTAAAATTTATTGGAAACATTTTCTAGTTTTGCAGAACAGTTGCAGAACAAATTACAATCCAAGGTTTGACTCTAGCTCTTAAAACTAACCTTATGGCACTTGATATCAGTATTAATTCTCCTTTTATTAAAATTTTTTCTTTTCTTTGCTTTTTGATGACTTTTACAATCTTTTGTGGTTGTGTAGACTGGTGCAGCCACTGTGAAAATCAGTGTGGAGATTCCTCAAAAAACTAAAATGAGAGGTTCCTTTTGACCCAGCTATTCCCTTCTTGGTATCTTTCTGAAAGAATTAAAATAATCATACCACAGGGATATATGCACACCCATGTTTACAGCAGCACAATTTGTAATAGCTAAATCTTAGAAACAACCCCAAAGCACATCAAACAATGAATAGATAAAGATGAGGTTTTTTTATATAGTGGAGTACTACTCTGCCATAAGGGAGAATAAACTTGAGACATTTCTAGGTAACTGGATACACCTTCAGACCATACTCTTAAGTGAAATGAATCAAACACACATGTTCAAATAACACATGGATTTTCTGGTGTGAGAAACCAAAAGGGTAAATAAGGACCAAAATGTATAACAGATATTGTGAAATAGGAAGAAAAAGTTCAAATGGGAAGGAGAACTAGGGAAGGGGGAGGGGGTGAAGGAAGGAAGGGAAAAGGAAAAAAGAGAATAGAATGAAAAATGGAAACAAAGTCTTTGTAAATAAAGAGAGGAACAGAGGTTGGAGGATGGGAGGGGAATGGGAAAAAAAGAAGAATCAAGATGCATCATGTACAGGTACAAATTTCCTATGATGAATGTTAGCATTATGTATACCTAAAATGTATCAATAAAATTAATTTTAAAAATACATTTGATATACAATACATCTGTACTTGTGTTCAACAGCTAATGTCTCATTTGTGTGTAAAAATCACTATTTTCAAGCCAAATTCATGAGCTCCCTCAAAACCTGGCCCCTGCTGCAGTGAGAGTTAGTAACGGTCAGTGTCACTGCTACACAGATCAGAACTTCAACTGTCATCATGGATTTTTTTCTACTTGACCCTGCATATCAACTCCCTCATTGAAATGCCTCCTGAAGATCCTTAAAGCATCCCAACTGCCAATACTTCAGTTCAAATTTCTCTTCCCTGGACTAATGCTAGGACTTTTTAATGACACTCTGCCTTCAAGGCACTCTTCAATCTGAACTGCAGCCAGAATGATTCTGTGAAATGGAAATTCAATCACATAATCTCCTATTTGAAATATTTACTCTTAAAATAAAAATTGAATCCATTTCCTCCCTCCTTGTCCTGCTTTTTAGCTCTTTGTGACCAGGCCACAGTGTACTTCTTCATCCATGAAACTCAGTGCACTCTTTCCTCTTTTGTCTCTTCTCCCCTCTCCCCCATCAATGTCAAGTTCATTTTTATTCTTCCCTCAGATCCCAGTTTCATCAACACTTGCTTTGTGATGCTCTTTCTCAACTTCCCAAATGAAGTTACTGATAAAAATCTCTGGGCGCTGTGTGTTATCTTTCCTTCATAGCAACTCCAACAGCAGCAATTTCATATTTATTTAATTCAACTCATTAATTTCTGATTTTTCTATTAGATGGTAAAGTCCATGAATTGTCCTTTATTTCTCTAGTAATATATCATCAGGACATGTCAGATGTAATAACATTTGTTGTATGTAGATACAACATTAATGAATGCTTGGACCCAAAAGGGATCACAAATCATACCCAATATTCTCTAGCCTCACAATCTTACCTAAGACAGGTAAGGCTATTTTTTTGCCTTTTGACTTTTAATGAACTCCCTACCTGGACAATTCATTCAGGGCTCTTCATAAAGTTCTTCTGGACACAAAAGATCCTACTACATGGTAACTTCCTAGAGAGTAGATGAGATGTTCTTTGTTATAGATCTTCATCTTTATTTCCCTCTGAGTGCAGCACTTAATAATAATGTATTGAACATAACACACACACACACACATCTGTACATACACACACACACACACAGATACACAAAGTTCACCATATAAATAAAATCCACTCAGATTGTTTTACACATGTCAAGGTTCTTCCATCAATTTCAAATATCTCTAGAACATTTTTAACAACAAAGTTGGGTTTAGTATCATCCTCTGACCAACCCTACCCAATGTGTTGCCCATATCTATGCAACCTTAGTTCATTTTTGGATTCATGGAGAGAAGTCATGCTCAGTGACATGAGAAATTATTATACATTTCTTACTCAATCCCCGGGTGAGTTCATTTGTCTAGGTTTTTCAAAAAAGAAATGATTTCCATCTGTTTTATAATATTTCAAATATAAAACTAAATATCTTTAACTGTATTACTCTTGACAACCAGTTAATTATATGTGGAATAGCATAAAAACTGATGATGAAAAACCACAGATTAAGATTAAGAAAGTGTATAAAGGGGCCTTTTATATTGTAGTAATTTCAAAGTTGGCATTAATTTTCTTTTCATAATTCTATTCTTGGAAGTTTCTGTGTCTTTCATTTTTATATGTTCTAATCCAAGATGGACTCTAACATTAAAGTAGAATGCAAATCATTTTTATTTCCTGTGTCTCTAGAAAAAGTCTTACAGTAAAAAATGGAAACTGTACTACAAAACTTTTATTTTTATGTCCAAACGTGTACATATTTCTTGCTAGATACTTATAAATCAACACAGGTCCCTCCAGAGGACTTCTAGTGACACTCTGTTTAGCCAGACCCCTCCTTTTACTTTGCTTCTGCCTTCCAGAGCTGAAGCAAACATAATTTTTTGTGTCTTTATTAAAGAACTCTGGAAGTCAAACAAAAATAGCATGACTACTTGATCCAAGAAACACCTGCACCTAGAAGACAAGACTATGGACCAGGTAGGAGCTCATGTATTTTAACTAATGTTTAATGTGCTCTCTCATTATGATCATCAAACCAGAGACATGTGGTCATGAAATCTGTGCAATCTCAGTCAGTTCCTTTCTTGTCAGGTCTTGAGAATTATGTTATCCCACAGAGGTCTCCCCTAAAATTCATTATTCCACAAAGACATGGGCTCAAGGAAGGAAAATAATCCTCCACTCATTAGTGGGATAAGAACACAGAGAGGAAAGAACATAGAGAAAAATTAAAGTAATACTCAAACACTTGACTGGAATGTAGTAGTGGTAAACATAGCAGTACAAGTAGAGTTAGCAACACTACTGATGGCAGTAAGAGGAATAGTAATAACTCATCCTTTCAGTTGTACATCCTGTGCTTGCGTGTTATGAGCCCATGGCACGTTTAGGACCTCACATGGCTGTTTCTTCTGGCTGATTGTTTCTCCTCCCAGGTGGTCACCTATTCTCATTTGACTTACATGTCACAACTTGCACCACTTTTTTTCCCATGTATTCTCACCTCCACTTCATTTGAGAGCCCATGAAGACAGGGTCCACTTATACTTTTTTAAAATTATGAACAAAAGTCTAACAAAATGTCAGTCTTCACACTCAGCGAAAGAAGACAGAGAGGTTGTTAAATTGACTGTAGGACATAAGAATGTCCAGTGTTATTTGAGAGAATTAGAAACACAGAGCTTAACTTCTTAATTTTCATCAGCTAAAACTGTTGCTAAGGTAAACCCCTCTCACTTAATTTCTCAACTGTTCCATCTTCAAAAATAATTACATCTTATAAGAACGTCCCAGTAATTAAATGAATTAGTTATGACAAGGTCCATTATACTTTAAAGAAAGGAACTCTCTTGAGTGTGTGCATTTACATTATCTCAGTTCCCTATTACAAGGATGTCATAATAGAAGTGTCATTATTTTATTAAATCATTTTGTTCTGGAGCTAAATTTATTTTAAAAGTTTTGAAAAATGTGAAGGTCTAGACACTTGGACACATATGCTTTGATTCCAAATCACAAACTCTGCAATTCACATTCTTCTTAATACAGTTATCTCTTGTGATGTGCATAGTCTAATTTTTTTATCTCTACTAAAAATGGAAAACAAGTCCACCAAACATACGTTTTATTTCCGAAGCACAACATATTTGCTCTGATTGGAATCCAGATGGATATCTGTACAGATGAATGTTATAGAAGAAAAATGACATCCCAAGGGCGTCAGCATTGCAGAACATCCCTTACAAGCCTCACTGCTTGGCTTCTAAAAGAGCCACACCTTTTCACATGGCCACAGGCCACTTTTTGTGCCACTGTCTTAGTATCATTTGTACTTAGTACAGAAAGTGCAAGGTTGGGCCACATTTTTCTTTGTTACTTGCGAAGACTACAACTTTATTTTTAAAGTAAAAAGTAACTCTATTTTACTAAAAAAGATAGACTTTCTCTCTCTTTTTTCTTTTAAATTGAATGTATGTTTCACAATTGAATAAACAAAATCAATAAGAGCAAATAAAAGAAAATTTATCTTAGTCATTGTTACTATGAAATTCTATGATTAAATTTTGCATAAGGCTCTTTCTTCAAGATTTCCAAAGTCAGTCATCCTAGCTGTGTACTTAAGGCCAAAACAAAGAGAAATTATCCATCTGGGACACCATAGAAGGTGACTAACTTTGAAAGATTTTCACTCATGTACTAATCCTCTCAACATTTTATAAATACAGCAAATGGAAGAAAAGGATAATTCTTAGACTCATGAAAAATTCAAAGAAAAGAACATAGAAAAAATTGATAGTATTAGATTAGTGCATTTAAAAACAAGCCACAGGAAAGAACTTGTCTATCTCAATACATAGAAATTATTGAGAAAATTGGGAATGGCAGAAGTGGAACTAGTATAGCATAGCATACAAAATAAAGGAATTAAACAGAGGGTCCTCAGTTTAAGACCCTTCACCCTCCTCACATGAAATCTTTTGAATAAACCTTTTCCTGTTCTGGCCAGTCTGCTAAATGAGGCATATAAGGTAATTACTAAGATTGACTTTTCTATGTGAAGAGAAAAATACCAGGCACGAGCATTTGTTATTTTATAATCACTCCCATTAGCATTGCTAGCTCCACCTAATAGGCTGATGAATAGGGGATTGCTTCTATGAGTGACTAAATACCATTTAATGTTCTTTTCCAAAATTGAAGAAATCAGGAACAGGCAGAGCAGTATTTGACATGTATTTGTTTATGAGCACAAGGCAATAACAAGGGAAGAATTAATTAAGACCTAGACATTTTTATGGTAGTGGTTTTAGGAATATTAGCCTGTATAGGTAGCAGAGTGAAGAGGATCAGCCATGCATTTCCAAATAGAAAGCATTGCTTGGATGCCGGCATTCCAGAAGCAGATAATGGGCGTATTGAATAACCATTTAGAATGTTTCAGAACTTCATAAATCAAGGTCATTAAGTTCAGATTAGCGGAAAGTTCTTGATCTTAGAATTTAAAATCTTAACTTCAAATTCTAGTTCTTTGTGTGAGCTTGAGAAAATTAATGAATTTTTCTAAATATTAAAATTCTGACATCTTCAAATTACACCTTGGATATATAATTTGCTTCCACTAGATATCATTACTCTTCTCTGTAAAATGAGGAGCGTTCTGAAGATCCAATAAAATTAAGGATTTAGTTGCACAGCAGTGTATACAGGACATTTTTGTCATCATTCCATGTTAGACTCCATGTGTGAAAGCGATCCCATAAGGTGATAACAGAACTGAAAGATTCCTGTCACCTAGAGATGCCTCAGTGCTTCTAATCCTGGGACAGAACATTACTCGTGGGTTTGCTGGGATATTGGTATAAACAAATCTAACAAAAACCAGTCGTGTAAAACAGTACATAGCATGTAAACTTATGTACTCTGTATTTACTATACATTTAATCATTATTTTTAAATTGTGCTCCTATTTATTAAAAAAAAAATCATATATTCTAAAGCAGTGTGCCATGTTATGGCAGCAGCTTCCTCACAGCTACCATGTTTAACACATCTTTTGATTGTCTCAAGAGGCCAGGGCAAATGATGACCCAGGCCAGCATGGATTTGTTGAAGCGTTCGTTGTAATGGTCACACAAGAAGAAGTCATCCAATAATGCATTGCTCAGAAGGCATCTCTGTCATCATGATGCACAGTGTATGGCATAGAACACAAATAGTGTCTGTAGGAAAAAGGTGAAAACAACATAGGCTCCAGACCTTGACATTTCCAGAACAAATCCTGTCTCTACCACTTAACACCATGAACTTCAAAGAGGTCTTTAACCTGTGTCTCAGTTTACATATTTGGAAAACAGGGATGATGATAACAATAATAGTACATATCTCTTTGGACAATTGACATAATGCCTGTAAGGTTTATGGCTGGAAAACACACCAACACCTACAAAATGCAAGAGTTATTTCCCAGAGCAGTTTCCAGGCTATGGTGTGTCCTCTGGAAATACTTTATAGAGGAAATACAGTTGCTAAGTCTTTTAAACAGCTATTTACAACCATTCTTAAATATTTCAAGTACAGCACTTGTTCCAACAAACATCACCAAAGAACTACTGTACTAGAAGAGACAAAGCTGGTTTTGCCTAGTGTGGAAAGGATGAACCCTATTGGAACAGATTTTCAGTAGTATTTGAAAGAGGAGAGGAAAAAGCTAGGATATTTAATAAGATATTCAAGTGTAGTTCATGATCATTCAATGAAAATGATTCAGTTTAAACTAAGAATTATGATACTATAATTTAAGTGTTGATAGAGAGAGTAAGTTAGGAAATTTAAGGTGAAAGTTTCAGAGTATTGGGTCATCAATTGTCATGTACTACCTACTATTGAAGATAGATAGATGGGCATTTCAGGTAATTTCTAAAATGTAACTTTTTTATCTTTCTGGGGATGATACAAGAGTCATGCTGTTAAAACTACTGAAATAGTAACAACATGATAAGGTAGATGGCTAGCTATGTGCATGATTACAATTCTCAAAATTTACATCTGGTAGTAAAGAAATATTAATTTTCTGAAGTATACATTCCACATCTGCTTTTATCAAAAAACATGAATTTTTCAAATTCAAATCACACTTGCAGTTTTCTCTGCATTATTTCTGAAGAATTTATCTTCTAAAACAATAAGCACATATGTGCTTTTATCTCTACAAAATACAAAAGTATAAATTAGTCAAATTACTATATTTTTAGAACTAAAATATAATAAAAATTATAATTTCTCTTGCAAGGAACTGTATTTCATCAGGAAGCCAATACTTCTACACGTTGTTTTGTTTTATTTTCCTTTTCCTAACTCATGTTATCTTTGTCCTCCCATCCTGCCCAATCTTTGTTCATTTGGTACATTTCTCTATTTTTATGTGAAATATAAAGTTTGTGTTATAAGTTGCAGCCTCAACTGCAAACTATATGCAGAACTAGGGCAAGATGCTAGAAAGCTTTTCGAATGAGATTCAAAAGTACAAAATGTCTATGATTTGACAGCCAAAATCATGAGATGTGGATATAAAAAAGAAAGGCACAAGCATGGACTGAGCTCTGAAACTGCACACTCACTAAAGGGTACATATTTACACGAACAGCACAGGGTGACCCTAGTTCAGTGTGATGTTAAAGTCAATGTGACAATCTGGGAAGGTAGGAGAAGATAATAAAGAACTTTGAAAGAGGTCAAAGAAATTCATTATTATGTCTTGAATTGAGGTGAATTTGAAGGATGTAAGGAGCTAGAATCTGATTTACCTGTTGAAATGTTGAAAGGTGTTGGTCTGAGCACTAGAAATCTCATACTTCCATCATTTGAGAAGACAAACAAGGATTCTGTTTATGAGAGCAGACCATTAAGAAATATTCAATCAAATAATTCATAGTGCAATAATATTTCAAAATTTGAGTTAATAAGTAAATACTATTCAAAAATTAGTAACTACAAGTGTAGAAAAGTGTGAACAGAGCATCTGTATTCAGTATAACTTCTTCAAATATCAAGGAAATTTGGATTGATAATTATATTACAATGAAAAAAAGTGTCATCTATAGCAAATAATTATGATGACATGTAAGAATATAGTTGAAACTAAAAATCTACTTTCAAATGAATATATAAATATCCTTATATAGAATAAAGTAAAACATTGGATTGTAAGTAACTTGTTCTGCGAATGTTCCACAAGACAAGGAAACATTTCCAATAAATTTGAACTTGATAAATGAGCAATGTTTTGCAATATGAGTGGTTCATGATGCCAAATGTCACAAGATCACAACTGAGCCAATGGTTCTTCCTTTCTTTCTCTTTCTCCCCATCTATCTGTCTCTACTGGATTGTGAGTGATCATTTCCCATAAGGTTATGCAGGACAGAGGAGGAGAAGAAAAAGGTAGAGGAATCTCTCCCTTCAAATGAGATTAAGGAAATGTGTAACATGTGGGAAATGGTACAAAGTTTTGTAGAAAATCACCAGAATAGGGCTGTAGCAATGTGAATAATACATCAGTTTAAGGACAATGCAGTGTCATATTTTTTCAAAATCTCAAAAAGGGGGCAAAAGCAAGTGTCATTGGATAGGTTCCTTGTTAAAGTTGCACACACACACACACAAAAGATTTCATTGAGCCAATAGACAGCAGAGATTCCATTAATGATAGTGACATTCATTCTACAGGATAACCCTCCTCTCTTGTCTTCTTCACACCAGCCATGAAGGTTTGCAGAAGTAAGTTCAGGTTAATTTGTTTATTTTTCTTTATGATCTTGAATAACATTACATTATAATCATTTATGTGAATATTTTGGGGTTATGGAATGAGTCATCTGAATTTTCATTATTCCTTATGGGGAAATTGCTTTGATATACAAGTGCTCTGAATGACAAGCATGTTTCTGGAACAAATTATGCTCACAAACCAAGGTTTTACTATGCAATACACAGAAAACAATTTTCATAAAATTTTCAAAATCACAGAGCAATTAGCTATTCACGTCATCTGAATGTCTAAATACCTTGGGAATATTTATCTCTACCTATCTATGATTCTACTTTTAACAAAGCTAACACCAATAACTTCTATTGTCTGGTTCACAATTGTTATTTTTCTTGGCATATTGTGTATTGCAAGCTTATTCCCCACTGGCCTTTACTGTCCCTAAGGTAATATTGTCTCTCATTACTGCTACTTCGGCTGAAAGAATCATTTTCCCCCTGGTAGGCTGTGGTGGCTCCGCCAGAGTAAACTGAAGAAGTTTGATTCTAAAGAGCAGATCCAGATATAAACTACAGCTAATAAGATAGCTACATAAGAAATAATGCTCATAAAGCCACAAGCTAAGGAGACAATGAAGTGTGACTACATAAATGTATCTAATGTTTTGGATTATACTATAAGGTTTAGTTATTCTATGGCAATGTTTTTACTTCTCAATCTAGAGTAACTTTTGTTTCTTAGGAGGCAGTCAGTATATCCATTCATAGAAATTAAATGCAAACTTGTCATCTTAGTATTTTTCAGTCATTCTTTCCCTTTATTTATCATTTAAGTTATTCTCTCTGAACTTTTCTCTATTGTTCTCAGCAGTTTAACAGAACATATTTCTTTTTCCACCTTACTTTCTGATTTATTGTACAAGAGACATATAACCTCAAGATGCAGAGTGTTTTGCACTGTAGACCAAATTATGGGTATTAGACACAGACTTAAAATGAAGCAAACAGAAAGGTGATAAAGAAAAGCAGGGGAGAATAAAGCAAAACAATTGTTAAAAGGGAAAAAGTAAGAAGGATTAAAGCAAAGAAAAAGAGAAAGAAATGGGAGAAGAATGAAGGAAGAATAGCAGAAAGAGCATGTACCTAGAAGAGCCTGAGGGATGAATTGGATTGGAGACAAAGACTGAAACAAGAAAAATAATAACAATCAAAATTCACTCAGAGGACAGTTTTGGGATGTTCATACAGCAAATGTCCTACTCCTGAGTTGTGCTAAAGAAGCACTGATAATAAATCAAAAAAGTGCTAAAGGAATGCCATCCATATTTCAATGCTTGTAAACTCTTTTTTTTTAAACATGAACGCAAGTTGTATTCAAGAGATATTTAAAAAGAAGTGAATTTTAACAAAGTTTACGAGTTATCCACCCTACAGTAAATAGGAGAAGTGGGTACCATTTATGACACATAAATTCCAACTCAACATTTCTGAATGACACCATAATGATTTGAGAGTCATTTAACTTTTGCTAATAAGGCTATCGAATTGCGTTCAAAAACTGACAGCACACACGTGACCTTGTTAAATAAAGGAGGTGCCAAGGATTTTCACTTCAGGCTGAGTACCTCTAAGTACTTAGGGTTTGTAACTTGATATTGAATATTAAGTACTACATGAATTCAATTTGAATCATCTTCACTATAATGTTTATCTAGCACAGTTATTTTTTAGAATTAGGCCAATGCTTATTCTCACTTTATGATGTCCTCTAATTATACAATTATATATGGTAGTCTCAAAAATATTCAAGGTCTTAGTTTGTAATTTCTTTCCAATGTAATCTATAATGTTAATGAATATTAAATCAACTGTAGCTTTCTTCTAAAAATTATTTGTTATAGTACAGATCACATTCTATTTCATAATTCTGATAGAGAATCTGTTTTCTGGTAATACCAAGAATCTGTTTTTGGTCCTAAATTTTGAGTCATAGGCTTACCATCAGTGACAATTTCTATCTTATCTTATAGACACAAATTACAAACAGAAGTATTACATTAAATAAGTGTTCTCTAGATCAGAAGTAAGTAGCTGTCACACATTGTCATTATCATAATCATAACAGCATCTGTTTTCAAGTTAATTTGAATTTGAATACATGAGCTTATTATGCCTAGCATTGAGGTCCACATAGAAATTTCCCAAAGCCTCTGATCATCATCACTTTTGCAGATTTTCTTTTCTATGCCTTCCAAACCCTGAAGCCAAGGGAAGTCTGTGCTCCAGTTACATCAAGCCCCTGCTGCAAGGACCACTACCTAGGCCAATGGTGGCGAGTCTATGGTACAGCACATGTGCCACAACAGGCTGTTTGTATTATTGAAAGCTCTAAAAGGTTCACCAATGCCCAGTTCCTGGGCCATTGAACCTCCAAGCCCTGATAGCAGCCTTCCCAGCTATGAGGACTGCCATTATGTACCCCTGAGGACCACTGCACCTCACCTACCACTTTTCACAGCTCTATTACCCTTGGTTATCACTCAAGATGCAGTCCACTATCTTCTGTAGTACTCTTAGCCTGATACTAACAAGGAATTTCTTTTTATTCCCTTCAAATCCTTTTTATGTCTTCTAAGAATCTCCACTCTTTATGCCTAAAAAATAATTTTTGTGTGATTAATATGATCTCAGAAGCTCCCAGAGATGGAAGCCACTCATTTCCCCTTCCTTCAGTTCCCATGACTGATGTTTTTCCATGTACCAAGGATTACATTCAAAGTCTTCCACATTGGCCATCATGACTACTGTTTCTTCCTTGGAAGCTCAAGCTATATCTTTCCTGGATTTGTTGTAACAGTATACTGACCCATGGTTCATATCCCTAGTGTAAAATGTACCATCTTGTTTATGGCAGTTCTTCTTACTCCAAATCCTTTTACTGTGCTGAATATTTTTTTTTGGTACTGAGGATCAAACTTGGGTCCTTGAGCTTGAGCAGCAGGCGGTGAAACCACTGAGCTAAATCTCCAGCCCAATGCTGAATATTTTTAATAGAGGTTACCCAAACTACTGTACCAAAGCCTTATTTTATAAACTTCTACTTCAGATACCCACTCTCATCAACATCCCTTGATTAATCTTGATCGGATCACAAAAAAAATCATATTTTTAATCAACAAGATAGTGACCACAGCCTCTTAACTTTTGACTTCCTCACTCATTCTCCCACTGCCTCTTTCCCTCTGTCCCATTCATTGTTTTCAAAATTATCCTGACTTCCTTTCCCTTATTTTCCCGTTAGATTCATCATCCACTGACTGCACTACTCTTCTGACAATATCGTGATTCCCTTTTCTTTTAAACACCTTTCCTAGCAAATTCTTGTCATTGACCTCCGCCTATACAGAAGTTACCGAGCACTGCTGGAAAACTTTTCACTCTGTCCATATCTCTCCAGCTTCAATGAATAAATGTAGAGAAACTCTCTTTCTCCAGCTAGCTATACTTTTCTGTACATCATTTATCTCCAACTTTCTCCAAAAGCTCCTCCTCCTCCTCCTTCCAAAAGAATATAGAAGACTATGATTTCTTAAGATTACTTATAATGTATCTGTATATTTGCTTTCCTATTCTGTACACAAAAGCAAAAACGACCTTTCATTTAACCAGAGTTAATCCCTTATTCTAGGTCTTCTGAATTTTCAAATATTTTCTTCTATGTGTTATTTTAGTTTTTTAAAGATCAACTTTATCCTTGTTATTTCCTCATTTCGAGGTGCACTGTAAGAGTCTGTGATAATACATTAAAATAAACAAAAAATATCAACCAAACCAAACAAAAAACATTAAAAAAACAAACAAAACTTTGGCAGTAATGTGTTAAGTAGCCACATTAAAATGGTCTTAGAAGAGTTAAGAAAATAACTCAAGGGTTGAAAAGTTGCCTAGTGCATACATGTGTGAGATCCTGACACTGAAAATAAAAAAAAGCAAGCCAACAAAAACCTCTTGGACCCTAAAAGTACTGTTAAATGGTTAGTCTTTTTGTGATATGACTTTTTCATGTTTTTTGGTCATTGTTCTTTTTGTGTGTTCAATATTTTTTAAAGTATTTTGATATATTATTTAGTTTTTATAATTTAAAAAGGTATGTTTATGCCAGGCGTGGTGGTATACACCTGTAATCCCAGCATTTGGTAGGCTAAGGCAGGAGGATCACTCCAAGTTTGAGGTCAGCCTGGGTACATAGTGAGTTCAAGGCCAGCCTGAACTACATAATGAGATCCTGTCTCAAAAAAAGGTATGTTTATATTTATTATGGTCTGTATTTTTATTAAAATTATAGCTCATATTTCCTCAAGAATGGTTATTATTCAAAATTTGCTTACTATAATACTGGTAAAGTAATGATCATTTAAATATGATTTTCTTTTTATTTTATTCTTAAAAGGTTGATAAATATCCATTTATTTATGCTTAGACTTTCTTTGATATCATGTTTTAAATATTCTACCTTTCACTGTTAATGTTCTTTGTCTTGAAGTCAATTTTGTCTGTTATAAACACAGAAACTCTAGCTTCTCTATGTCATTTGTTAATTTGCCATACGACTTTTACTCATTGTTTTACATCTTCCTTTGGGATTTATTGATTTCTTACTAGCTTTCAATTTCAGTTAATTATAAGCTTTTGCTATATTTCTTTGAATTATTTTTAATGGTTTCTCTGGCATTTACAAAATACAATTTTAATTCATCATAGTACAATTAGAATTACTAATATACTAGCACTTCATATACTATGTAAGATGCTTACAGCCTTGTATTTCTATATATTCTTGTGTTAAGTTCTACATCAGATACATATACGTATATATTTTTCCTATCTTATACATCCCAGAAGACATCATTAGTATTCTACCTTA
Organism: Heterocephalus glaber; assembly: GCF_000247695.1. The sequence goes on from NW_004624757.1 coordinate 24,446,014, forward strand.
GTCATCTACTTCTTCAAATTGTTCTAAAAGTAAAAAGTATACTGTTAAATATTTATTTACATATTTACCAACTGTAGTCCTCTTCCTTTCTTCCTTTAGATCTTAATTTCAATATGTTCATGTAGGGTCAGGGGTCTGTAGATAAGAAAATAAATAGAGGCCTCCTTAGGTCTTCTAGCCAATCCTGAGTAGAAGGAACTAAAAACAAACTTTACTAGAGATTCCCTTGGAAAGCAAGTCAAAGACAGAGGTAGAAAAAGAAAAAATAATATAAAATCAGGTAAAGAAAGGTACCAAATGGCCTTGGGACTTGCACCAAGAGACCAGAAAAAGACCTGACAGGCCGCACACAGAGAGAAAGCCAGGTGAACAAATGATAAGCTGCCACCACCTGCAATAGAATATAAGGGAATATGGGGGCTGACTAACTTTAAGGCAGTGTGTACTCACACCTATGCGCTGCCACACACACACACACACACTTATATACAGGTGTACTTACTCTAGAGCCACTGTATTATGCACTCTAGCATCATTATAGAGTACAGTAGACATCCACATGCCCCCTTACTAACTCTAAATTAACCAAGAGTAAGGCACCTTCTTGCCAACCAGCCGCCCACCCCAAAGATAAGGCCTTAAAAGGTAGGTCAAGGGCAAGTAAACAGACAGAAGCTGTACATAGATCACCAGAAGAAATGACATTAGGCAGAGGTGCCCTGGGGAAAAAAGGGCCCCAGGTCCTCCATCTTTCTGGAACCCCTTACCCTGATTCTTTCTTATCAGGGTAGCTATCTATCTTCTTTCTCCCTCCTTTTCCTCTTTACAAATAAAGTGTCTTTCTTTCACTATACTTTGTCCCTCTAATTCATTATTGGGCTAAGTTATGATGCCCAGGCACTGCTCATACAACAGAGCAGCAGTGTTGGTCCCCCACATGCAACATGCATATTTCCCTTTGGCCTAAAGATTATTTTTATTTCTTGAAGTGTCAGGCCCTTCCTTCATAAATAATTCCTTCTTTATTTATCTAAAATTTTTATTTGATATTTAGGTCTGGAAAAATATTTTAGAGACCAAATTCTTGGTTGATAAAGATTTTTTTTTGCTTAAATTCTTTTATTGGTACATTTTAGGTATACAATATGTTTACATTTATCATTGGGTGTTTGTACCTGTACATGATGTATCTTGGTTCTTATTTTTCCCCATTACCTGTGCACCCTTCACTCCCTCCACCCTTTCCTATTTACATAGACTTCATTTCCATTTTTTTTCTTTTCTCATAAATTTTCCTTTCCATTCTTCCCTTTCCCCATCTCCTCCCACCACCCCTTCCCTTTTGGATATTTTCCTATTTCAATTATTAGTTATTAATCCTTTTAATCCTATTTACACTCTCAGTTTCTCACACTAGAGAAACTATTCAGTATTTACACATGTGTGTCTTATTTATTTCACTTAAGAATGTGACCTCAATATGCATCCATTTAGCTATAAATGACTCTAGTTTCTCGTTCTTTATGGCTGAGTAGTACTCCATTTTATAAAAAAAAACCCACATCTTCTGATAAAGATTTTTTTAAAATGTGTTTAAGCACTCTAAAGATATAATTTAACTGTCATAGGGTTTGAGGATCTATTACACAAATATGGCATCTCAGCATTCGAGAAAACTGCAGAAGCTTCAAGGCCAACGTAACCATCCTTTGGCCTTCTCTGAAGCCTACCTTCCTTTGAAGTGATTCTTGATACCTTCATTGCAGCAGTACCTGCTCTGTGTCTAGAGAAAAAGACTGCCCTGCACTCTGAAGGCAAAGGGTGCAGAGAAGGATCTGAACAAACAAGAATTTCTAAGACTCCCCAGCTTCATACTGCCAGATAGCATCCGGTACCGAAATGTGCTTTTACACACTGTCTACTTCATCCAATTTGGTGCAATAGCACATCGATTTCCGTTATTTTAGATCTTCATTCCTGATGAAGGGTCCTGCATCATGTAAAATTTGTACTGCATTAAACAAATGTGTACACTTTTCCCTTGTTTCTCTATCTTTTATTATAAGGGACTCAACTAAGAACCTGGCAGTATGTGAGAAAAGAGAGATCTTCTCCCATATGCTCCTCACTCTTCCTTTATTGATTCCAGTGAGAAGTCACCCATCCTGCATATGACGTTTTTCAGTTTATTTTTTCTGATTCCAAAATCTTCATTTTTTGTTCTTCCACAAACTATTCTCAATATTATAGTTGATCTGTTTCAAATAATTTAGATTTGTTTATCTTCCTCTGAAAACTATTGATTATTCCTAAAATAGAAAAGTTGTCTGGAGTCAAATTACTAATGTTCCTCTCCTGTAGGTCTTTGAGGCTGCCCATGGTATGTTGACTATGTTCTGCTGTGGGGCTAGCCAAGGATCTATGTAAAGGTAAAATGAAAATGTTGTTGGTTACCTCTTTTGTGGCTCCTCTTTTCTGCCATCCCACCCCCTAACAGATTTCTTACACTACAATGGAAAACTTTACACTAAGTCAATTGAGTTATGGGTCTGATTTTGAGTTATAGCTACTCTATATTCAATGGTTCAAGAATGACTTTGATGACAGGCTATATGAAAGTGAGTTCTACACAGCGTGGTTCTCTTATTTGACTCTAGTGAGGCCTATAGTCCCAGCTAGTTGGGAGGCCGAGACAGGAGGATCACTTGAACCCAGGAATTCAAGGCCAGTCTTGGCAAGCAAAAGGCTACCTTTAAAAAAAGTAAAAACTTTTCTCACTTTGGCCTAATGTTGTTTTTCTGTAGTTTTTTGAAATATTTGCTTTAGGAAATAGTTTTTTCAAAGTTAATAATTGCCACCTCCAGTAAGATTAGTTTGACAGAAACAATTCTGTCATTTCTATAAGCAAAATTTTGATATTTAGCTTTGGTTCTATTTTCTTTATCATCTTTTTTCTCATATTTCTCATATAATTTTTGTTTACATAATGGAAAGCATATTCTTCATACCTGTGTTGTATCTATTTTATTATTTCTACTTTGTAACCACCCAAAACAGGTGTTAGCATTATAACTTTTTCCATCTCCTTTATCTTTCTTACTAAATTTATAATACACTAAAACAATTATATGATTTTTTTATAAAAAGGTGTCATCTAATATATATATTTACAGGAATTCTTTGATAAAGTAGGCTAGAAGGAATTTCATGATATTCCCATATGGGAGATTTTTTGCCATACTTAGAAGAGAGAGGTGTGGGCCTCATAGTTATAAGTCAGTAAGCATTAAAAATACTGGTGGGTTGGGAACATAGCTTAGTGGTCGAGCATTTGCCTAAAATGTTTTAGGCCATGTAAATCACCAGCACCACAAAAAAACCCACACAGAAACAAAATAAAACACTCTAGAAAGCAATATGCATATAATATCTCCAACTGTCTTAGAAAAATAAGTAATAAATAAAATTGTGGTAATATATACTTGAAAAATTTCAACATATTATACCAGCTAAATATTTGAGATATGTAACTAGGTATACTACATTTCTTTAGAGAAATAAAACATTATGTACCAATATATTTTAATGGAAGCTTTATATTTTCAAATATGTAAATTTCAGAAAAGAATATGGTGGTTATGGAGTCTGATTTTCTGTTCCAAATGAGGTCAATGATATATTTTTCTTCTTAGCCATATGGATGATCTATTGTCCATTTCTACAATTTTTAAAATTCTTCTTATAGTTCCCCTGTTACCTTGTCTTATTCCCTAAATATAATTATTCTCACACACAGTATGATTTTTCATACTTTCTATTTAATTTTTTAAATGTAACATTTGGCCTGACTCAATGTCCTTTGGAAAATACTAGATTTGCACTCAAAGTGTTGACGCACAGGTTGAAGTTCATACTCTTGTTCAATTTGCCTACAAATTATCATCTCATTTTGGTTTCCAGTTTCAGAATTATCTGCTACTGTTATTTTCTACTTTTTATTTATTTAAACACAATACTGTATATAAGTAACTGAGGCCTCATTATGAAACATTAATTATAGGACTGAAGCTACCCCAACCTTGGCCTTAATGTCCAGTGTATGATTTCCAAAAATCTATCACCAAAACCACCACTCCCATTCCCTAATTCCTTATCTGTAGTTTACGGATGTTGCAGATCACAAATAGATATAGTGATATATTCACAGAGGATGAAGTGCAGACAGCACACATATTCAGATCTGTGGCCTTAGAAAACAGGGCCTTTACAGTACAAGCTTCCTTGTGTTCATGTATTTCACAAGTTTGAATTTAAGGTAATATGATGAGAAATAAAATATACTGTAGCCATGTTTGATGAGTACGTTTACCTGTTTCAAGCTTCAGCTATCATTCTAAGCAATAATTGTATTCTTGATTCAACTTCTTTGGTCTCAAAGATGTTAAAACAATCCCTTATGCATTCACATCACAAAAAAGCTGAATATATTTGTGATTTTTTATTTCAAGAACTGTAGAGATAGGTAGGATAGAACTACAACTGAAATTGTAAACTATAAATAATGAATGCACTCATGTTAAAATATCCTTCCTTAGAAGTAAAATTCTCATACAAAGTATAGAGGAAGTATATAGCATTTAAAATATTGTATTATACAGAGACATCACAGATATGTGCGGTTCTGGGACCCAAGTTTAAAAGAGAAACCTGAAATTCAAATGCCTGTTCTTTTCTCAATAAGAAACATATTACTTAGTCTACTAGCTGGGCTTAGTGATGCATGCCTGTGACCCCAGCACTCGGGAGCCTGAGGTAGGAGGACAGCCAAGAGTTCAAGGCCAGCCTGGGCTACAAAGTGAGTTTAAAGCCACCTGAACTACATAGTGAGACTTTGTCTAAAAAAAAATACTTATCAGTTCACTAATGCAAAAAGTCACTCAATGCTTAAAAAAAAAACTGGAAGGAAACTAGGCTTTTCATTATTAAATGAAGGTTCAAAATATAACATGTGAGATGAGAAAAAAAAAAGAAAATTGTCCTGGAAGTGGATTCTATCGTTGGTCATTCTCTGCATTTCCACACTTTACATTCAGCCTATCCCACAACAATAGGTCTCTGAGTAAGAGCATCTTAACACAGACTACAACATTTGACAGAAAGCCATGCTCCATTCTTAAAAGAAATACATATGTGAAAAAGTGATAGGTACAAAGTAAATTTATGATGATTTGGGGAACTTTAATCATCCCTTTTGTTGAGGAGAGAAGAGCTGAATACTTGATTGATACACTATTCTAAACTTAGTTTGACTAAAGAGTGTGCTTCCTTAAATGAAATAATTTTACAAAAGACAATTGGATCTGGAAAACCTATGAGAAAATGAGAACCAATTCTCAGACAAATCATTTTTTAAAAACTGTTAGGTGAACAGCTAGAAACTGATTCTTTTTAACTACATCTTTGGGTGCTCACGAAAAAGCCTTCCCAGCAGGATACACTGGGCTCTAGGACCATGGGCTCTGAAAATTAAGATGAGGTTATGTTCTGATACTCATTTATTTCCTGAAAATGGAAGACAGTTTGAGAAAAGATGAACTGCCTTTCCTTTTTCTTTGGAAGATGATAGAGTTTATGTTTCTTTGGACGACTAGATGTTTTCATATCAGTTTATTGCTTACTCCTTGTTTGCATTTAAAGATTAAAATGAAGCAAGTTAAAACTCCAAGAATAGAACCTGCTTTTTGAATTCTAGGTGATTTATCTAGTAACAATTCTGCCAATTTTTCTTACCCTCTTGGTATTTAAACATACTACATTTTGCTGTTTTCTCTATCTGTCTCTCTTTGTCCAATATCCTTTGATTTCAAATTTTTCTTTCTGGCTGTTTCTTAATTTCTTACCAATATTCAGCCTACCACTTGCAATTTTGTGTCACTATGGTAAAAAACTCTGTTCTCCTGATCTCTAAATTTCCACGTCCTCCACTTGAGAACAATTATTTATTTTGAGCAAACTGAAGGAGGAATTCTACAAGCACTTCTTTCTTCTCAGTTTTAGCCTCTATTCTTAAAGTATTTTTTAGTTCAGTTTACTGACACATTATTTTTTAACTACCTTCAAACAGAAAAAGAGAGTTCCATTATAATTTTGAAAATTATTTAAGATTGCAGAATAATTTTCAAGTAGGAATTTTATATTTATAAAATTAATGACAGCAAAGACATTATTTAACTCATTAAATGTGAAAACTGGTAATAAATTACAACTGGCTCAAAGGAGAATTCAACTGACATATTTATTCATACAGAATATTGAAGAAAATTTACAAAAACATGTAAAACTTATTTCTAAAGCAATTGAACAGGGAAACCAATTGACTCTCCCCTTGACATAATTTGCTTTCATATGTATATGCAGCAATTATTTTGCATTGCTACCAGTTATCTACAATTTACAGAGTTGCAAAAATAGCTCTAAAGGCATTGAAAGGTATAGACTCCCTAATAGGATCAAATAAATCAGAAAGATTGTTGTAAAGAAAATATAATTTTCTATTTGGGACATTTTTATTTCTAATACCCTAAATATTTTTATACAGTATCAAATATATTTAGTGCTTTTACACTTTGATGAGGTTAAAATATATTCTAAAAATAAGAATAGAAATATTCCCTTCATCTTTTCAAACTGAATAGCAGTAATTAAAAGTTTCTTTTCTCCTTTTTGTGCTAACTATAGTGTGAATATGTCTCTCAAAAGTTGATGTGTTGTAAACTTAATCCCCAAATTCACTTGTTTGAAGGTGCGAGCTTTAGGAGGTGGGGGAGATGACGTCATGAGGCAGAGACAGAGCGTCCATGCAAGAAACTGGAGAGAACCCAAAACACACACTTCCTTGGCATGCGACCTCGGAGAGGGCCCTCCGGAGCGCTGGCACCGTGATTTTGGACTTTTCAGCATGCCAAACTGTAAGAAATAAACTTCTTTTCTTTTTCTATTTCCCAGTTTCTGGTATTTTGACATAATGAAGAAAACAGATGGACACTACTATATTTAAAATGCATTAAATATATTTTGTCTATTAAAATTAGGAAACAGTATATGTATATATTTTGTATATGTATTTACATATAAATGTAACATATATAATATAAACAGATATGCATATGTTATTTATATATAACAGTATATGTGTGTATATGTATGTACAGTATATATATATATATCAATATATATTAATGACTGTTCATAGGAAATAATTACAAGATTAGCACATGTCCAGGTCATATTAATATATGAAAGTGTTTGTATTGTTTTATGCAAATACAAGTGACCTATTATTCTCTTGCTGCAAGGTGTGGTCGTAGAAATAGGAAAATCTCTATGGTCTTGAATGTGTCACTTCTGAGATGTAATTCTAGTTTATTTTCCTCATTCCTGGTAAAACAATGCTTCATAGAGAGCTTAGAATGTCTGTACACTCTCCAGATTGCTATATACCCTCACTTTGCTGTCATCTACAATAAAACAGCTGCTATAAGACATGTCAGATCATATCAGAAGGAAATAAAATGAGATTTGCTAGAAAGTTTTTGTTAGCTTTGCAAAATGCTATTCATCAGATATCTATATTGCTATAAGGTCAGATTTTTATTCTTTTGATTGATTTAATTATTGTGGATAAAATTTCAAGATAGCAACTTCTTTATTTGAAAGAGCTTTTATTCTTTTTTCCTTTCTCCTTATAATACACTACTTCATATTACATGTCATTACAGGTCAGCATAATAACTGAAAAAAGTGAAGATTTAACTTATACAAAGTATTTCTGCTGAATAAGAGATACATGATCAGTTGAGATTACAACTGATTTACACTTCTACCAGATGAAGGAAAAACAGTTTTATGAATAAAGTTCTATGAGTTCCCTGAAAGGGGCAAAAATGTGTGCTTCTACTCTTCCTAGTCATAAGGGTCACAGCCAACACTACTATGACACAAGACAAATTAACAAGAGAAAAATCATAAGAATTATTAAGAACAACAATTATTCAACAACAAAGACTCAAACGCAAGGGAAACTGTCTGCTATTTATTCTTCAGTTCAGTGAAACATGGACATCCAGACAGAAATGTGACTGGATTAAAGGCATGGACTGATGGTGAGGATGGGGACATGGAGCAAGGCCTGTCTGTTCAGGTTCTCCTTCGGCCTTTCCCTGTACCTGCCCCTCTCCTCAGTTAGAGGGCAGAACCCTCTGAAATGAGGCCCCCCCAAGGGAGAGAGGAATTCATGATTGCAGTTTTATGTCTCCCTTTAGGGGAGAGGATTTCTAGTTTCTATGACCTGCCTTAGGGAAGAGAAATTCTGATTTCTCTACCTGCTTGGGAGAGAAAGAGGAGTTGAGGCAGCAGAGCAGGAGAAGGTCAGAGAGACTTTTCCTCTGAGGCTGCTTCTGAAGCCTTCCAGGCTCTTGTAGCTCAAAGCACTCAGTGTGCCAATGAGCCTTTCTTTGGGTTATAGTTTTTCTAAGGCATAACACTGGACATGTGTGCCCTACAGTTTAAAAGTACAGAGACCAAAAGCTATTCTGTTGACTTGATATGACAATGCATTTCACCTAGAGGCTGAAAGTGGCTATTCACTCTTTGGCAAGACAAAAGAAATTGTACACTACCCACATAGGCATGGGGCTGAATGAACCTCAGGACATCTGGGTACTTGAAAAGATAAAACACAAATATAAATGGTGAGCTGGATTTGCTGAAGCAGAAAGTCTTGCTTGGTAGTTCCACTGAAAAGAGAAATCCTTTTTAAGCATTTAAGTGGGGAATAAGAAAGGGTTTAGTAATAGCAAACAAACCAAAACAAAATGAAAAAAAAAAAACTTCAATGAAAGCACAGTCATTTTCACCACAGGTCTTAGTACACTACATCATTTTGAATTCCCCAATTACGCCTGCATGCTGCTCTTTGGTGAAGAAAAGTACAAAAGCAGTACCCTAGGTTTTATTGCTTCAAATGACCCAGCGCATCACGAGGGGATCTACCACTGTGTAAAATATGTGTTATATCCCTTCACAGTCTGACCCTCCAGAGCTCACTCAAAACAGCTTCCAGCCCTGAACTGTAAATATATATGTTCTTTTGTCAAGTTTATTTGTTCAGTGTAAATAAAAACATTTGATGTATTATAATTTAAGTAGGATGTGGTAAATTAACACAAATGGATGCAAAACATTTATTTAAAAGTAATTTCCTATTTTGTGAATGAGTATTTACCTGAAAATGTTTAATTAAGACTTTACAGCTCGTATTTCACTTTTCAATTATTTTAAATTACAAAATTTCAGATATTTCTGTTTGAAAATGAGGATTTAATTGATTCTTGTTAGAATGTGAGAAAAAGATTAAGCCAGGATTATAACCACAACCCAGTTAAATCTGCAAATGGATAGCCAGAACAACTGGCAGTAAAATAATGATGGTTATATATTCAAGAGATTTCTAAATTTTGTTGACTTTCTTTTAGTGAAGGTTATATCTATGACAATAAAATGGTCTGATTATAATATAAAAATTTTCAGCTGTATTTTTTGAATTGCAAAAGTTCTTTGATTGTTATACACATTTAGTTTATGTAATAAATGATACAATGCTCTCTTGTCATTTCATCACCTCATTTGGTTCATCACCACTTCTAGGTATATGCAATGGAGAAATTTCACAATTTCCAAGGAGCTTCAGGTGTAATGGGCCATTGATTTAAGCACTGGGGAAATCACTATACTGCAGTGAGCAAGATCTATGTTAGTACTATGAGAAAGAACTCAGTAAACACCTGGTGTTCACTAATTCAGTTATGTGATGTGGCATTTTATAAATCTTTGAATAAATAATGATCACAGTATTCACCAGTAAATATACTATGTTTGTTTCTACTTAACATGTTCTTAACTTATAAAAAACTAAAACCATCCCTGCTGGTAAGTATTTTGCTAAAGTTTCATAGGTAGATACAAAGTTATTCATATTATACCTGGCTATTTCCCTAGGGTCTCAACTGAAATGTAGTTTTTTAACTAATTCAGAGTTTTTAAGAAAGACATTGGTTTTCAAATTAATTAATGGGTTGTACTTTAGGATAAAATATTAATATAATTTTTATTATTTGCCAGTATCCATTGTGACTAATACCGTAAGTAAAATGCAACCTAAAATGTATGCTGTTACCCATGGAATGGATGTCATATTTGTGTAAGCCATTAAGTATTAATGATGTCCAAAAGATTGTAAATGACAGAAATTCTATAATTATATTCATTTTATAGAAGAAATGGCACAGTTTCACAGGTAAAGAAACTTGTTGAAATTATTTAAATTTTTTTTCTTCTATTACTTTCATTAGGTTCGTTTTTCTATATACTTGCTACTGTTTTACTGATCTATTTTTTCTTTCATTTGTTACATCCACTGTTTTAGCAGTTATAATAATTGTTTGAAAGTCTTTGTTTGCTAATTTTGATATTTGAGTGATCTCAAGCCTAGATCAATTTTTTCTTTTTAGAAATAAGTCAAAGAATAATATACAGTGTGTTATGACTTGTGTCTAGATGTTTCCCCAAACCTCATGTGGTCATAGTATTGTAGCAAATATAACTCACACTGTTGTAGCTCTAGGTTGTATAACAGAGTCAGACCAAGAAGAATCGAGCACACACCCTGGAAGTTGGAGACAGGTTTATTTCGCTAGTAGACTGATCAGGGACTTCTCCGAAAAGCAATCAGTCCCGTCTGGGTGGTGAACAGGGTTTATATAGATTTGGGAAAAGAGGGGTGAGAATACAATGGCAAGACACTTAACACTAGTTCATTGTTTTAGGTAGATACATTCAGTTTATACAATTGGATAGAAAGGTACACCAGGATTCACCTTATTTACATATGGGGGAAGCAGAGGTCACAGAAACTACTGAGAACAAAGGACAATGGAGGAAAACATGTCTTGGCAAGTCTGAGTGAGACCTGGACATGTTTTAGGGGCGAGAGGGGTTGGAGCTAGGAGGAGCCTTTTGTTTGCTACCCCATTAGCTACAGCTCAGGCTTCTTCTGGTCAGAAATCATTTCCCTGTTCAATAGTTGGAGCTTTTCGAAGGTGGTTGAGTACAGGGTGATGCCGAGATTAAGGGGATAATGCTTGGATTAAAGGTGCCCCACCCTGCTTGTAGGTGGCACCACCTAAAAAGGTGGGTAACCTGGACAGAATATAAAGGGACTGAAAGAAGGCTGTTACCACATCTGTGGCCACTTGGTTGCTACTGCTTGTTGCATTCTGCCCAACCTGAACTGTTTCCCCTCTGTGATGCCCATCTGCCATGCTGCCCTGCCTTGGAGCCAGCCAGTTATAAACTGAAACCTCTACAGCCTGTGACATGAAATTAACATTTTCTCCTTTAACGTTGAGTGTTGGATATTTTGTCTCAGCAACCAAAAAAGTAACCAAGACACAGAGTCACACGGTTTTACAGCCTGATGATTGTAATTGTATAATGAAGAAACTCAATTCCATTATTTTCCTGTGAATACCATTAATTTTGTAGTCATCATAACTTCAGTAGGCATTTAGTTTTTTTTTTTAATAAAACTATAGACTCCTTGTTGGGCAGTGGCTCAAAACTCAAGTCAGTTCTATATTCCTTTAGCTGTACTTTTTGTCACCTGCTCCAACATATGTAGTTCAGAAGTTATACGGGGATATTGAGAAACTCTATTTATAAACTGGATTTCACCCTCAATTTCTGGAGACTGTGAATCTCTCAAATTGTTTACTGATTCTGCAGCACAAAAAGAATGTGGTTTTAGCACTAATAATTGCAGTTAAACAAGGTTCACTATCTAAAACCTACTCATTAGACCCAACACAACAATGTTGATAAATGTTCAGTTTATTGTAGGAAAAGGTACAATCTAGCAATTTAAGATAAGCCTCATAGATAATAGCAAAGAATCCAAACTCTAGAGACATCAAAGTAGATCTCCAATAATTTTCCCTTCCTAGGAATTTAATTTCCTAGAAGATCAAGAATCACCAATGTCATAAAACCCAAAACACCTTGGAATTGAAGCCCCCAAATGGTCCCTTAGCCTTGGTCTTTTATGTTTTGTAGATAAACTTCCTGCAAGCCAGCTTCAATACAGTCTCTGTGATCTCCCAATCATGTGCAAGTCATTGAAATGACTGATATCAATAAGCAATACTAAAAAGTTGTTCCAAACTATCCTTAAATGAGTAACTTGCCCATCTTGGTCCATTCTCTAATTTCCTCAATTTCAATGTTCCTCCAAATCTTCTTTCTTTTGTTCACTTTGTAGAGCCTTAGAGTAGTTGCTTTTTGTGCAGAGCCTATAGCCTATAGTTGAGGGAAGATCAGTTTGTTCAGAGAAGTCACACTGCAGGCAGAATTCCAAGTTGACTAAACTAATTAGCTAGTAAGCAGTGAAATGAGGCTTTGTTTCTAACATCCTGTTACAAACATTTTTCAACTGTTGTTCTCTAACAATTTATTATGGAATATTGTGCAGCACGATTTCATTTTACTATACTTATAAAGTATTATCAGTAATTATCTCCAACTATATCAAGCTGTTCAACTCATCTAAAGTGTACTAAGACAAATTGTACTAGTTGGTGTTGTTGAGATACTAACTCTCATCATTAAATACCTCTTATACAAAAATGTCTCAGTTATGAAATGATGGCCTTTTTTTATGGTAGAGTTGGAACACAGGAATCCATTACGATGAACACTATTTCTTTGGGAAGTCATGGCAAATAATGTCTTGAGCAATCCCCATGCATTGTTCTACTTTACCTTCAAATGTCCTATAAATAGGTAGCTTATTATTCTTCTTTCATAGGAAAGAAAAGCAAAGCAACATAATTTTTTAATAATTATCTTATATAATTTATAATATAATTAATTATTATAACAATTTTCTAATAACATGCATCTTGAAAGTAGGAAAGCAGTAATTAAATCTCAGATATTTTATTACAAAAAGAAGAAAAAAGAGGAGTAGGAAAGGATGGAGAAGAAGAAAGTGTATGAGTAGGAGGAAAAGAGGGAAGAGGAGGTAGAGGAGAGGAAGAAAAAGAATTCACTTCTACAGTTGCCTTATGTCTTTATCAATAAATCACTTGGGAGAAATGTTTGTGACATTAAATCATAATATGTACAATCTATTACCATTATTGGACATATATTTTGAGTTAAACTGTTGACATGAGTACAAATACAATATAATGACCAAATTATGATATTTTGCCTTATAATTTTTCTACTCTATGATATGTATAGCAGTGCTATGCACTCAGCAGAAATTGTACTCTGTATTTTGCTCTTTTCCCCAGTTAGTGATTTATGTCATAGTATAAGCTTGCAATACAAGGTGGCAGCACAAAGCCAAAGCCCCCAATGTGCCAAAGGATGATAGGTGAGCCACAGATGCTTTGCAGTGCACTTTCTGCTAAGCTGTGATGTTTGCTAGGTTACTGTCAACTTCCAAGTTTTTGACTGTCACTATTTTCAACTTATAATAAGTTTATTTTTTGATGAGATTTTTGATATGTAATCCTGTCATGAATCATGCAGTCTTAGTTACTTTTCTCTTGTTGCTGAGACAAAATACCCGACACCCAAAGTTAGAAGGGAAAGGATTATTTGGCTCACAGATGGTAGAAGTTTCAGTCCATAATCGGGTGGCTCCAAGGCAGGGTGGGAGAGGGGCAATAGTTGATGACTGCAGCAGACAGCGAAAGCAACAAGGGAAGGAAGAGGGGGCCTCAACAGAGTCTTCCTGCCCCTTTTATCTTAAATAGACTACTTAGGGTGGGTAGCACTCACACCCTTAATCCTAGTGCCCTTGAGCCTAGCATTGCATCGTGAATCAGTTCCAGAAAATCCCTCACCTGTAACTGCATGAAGTTTTCTGAAGGAACATCTAAACATAAGCCACAACATGAAGCATCTGTATATAATCTATACAACATACAGTGGTCTACACACTGCATGTCAAAGGGCAAAGGTAAGGCAAGATGAAGGAAACAAAAAAGGTGAGAGCTCAAGGTAGGCGTTTACTGAACTATATAGCATAAAGAAATTGTCTTCCTTAAAACAGACTCAAAGACACTGTCACTTCTGCACATGGATATGAGAAGGAATTAAGTTTGAGTAACTTCAATAAAAGTTATTTTCCTATGACTTGATTGCTACCAAAATAGTGTTCTAGACCTCATAATATATACAGAAAATGGAAGTTGAATATAACAAGGTCACTAAGTATGGAATCATTTTAAGAAGTACATATTATTCTTTGCAATATGATTTTGAAGTTTAAAAATAATGTAAAAAAGTTATGCAAATAGTATTAAAATCTAATGTCCTAATATGTAGTATACCAGTATGACATATTTTTAGGAATAAGAACAAGATCCTTATAACAGTTGAAATCACATAAAGGAATAGAGTGGAGCCCATTCTTACAGTGACCAAGTGAAATAATTCCATATATTGTTTTCTCAGAAAAGGCTGTTATTTGGCCCACAACATTAAGACATCTGTAAAGCAAGACAGTATTGTAGAATAAGCATTATTATATTTACTCATTCAGTCCCACATTTGAGTGTGTGCTGTGTAATTCTTTTGTAAATGTCCCAGTAATATTTTAGAGATAATTTAAAGAAAATGTGGTATTCATACACAGTGGAGTATTATTCTGTCATAGGAAGGAGAAACTTGAGTCATTTGTCAGAAAATGGAAGCACTTTGAGAACATAGTGCTATGTGCAATAAATCAAACACACAGCTTAAATATTGCATGGTTTCTCTTATGGGAGAATCCAGTGTATAAATGAAAAGCACAATAAAGGGTAGATAATAGGAAGTAGAGAGATAGGTGTTTTGCAAATGGGAAGGGAGTCAAGAGATGGAGGAAGGAGATGAAGAAGTCCTGAGTTGTGTCATGTGTGTGTACCAGCTCCCCACAAGGAATGTAATCAGTATGGACTGCAATATGTACTAGTAAGAAATAAAAATTTAAAAATAATGAGAATTTAAAGGAGAACTCCAGGTCATAATTGCAAACCTGAATACTTAAAGGGGCTCCATATACTGCCTTCATAATTGTGGCATATTTTTATTTCTGTCTCTCTGTAAAGGCCTACAAGACCACAAATTTCACTGCAAAGCACAATAAATTTAGGGGCCAGGGATTTAGCTCAGTGAGAGGCAAACCAATCACATATTAGACAGGATCAGTGTTCCTTTAATGTAAAAGGTACTATAATGCTTAGGTGTACTGCAACAGAAGAGGAAAACAGAAAAGTCAAAACTGGAATAAAAGTAGTTTTATGTTTTATACTAAAACTAAGGGCTTTCCTACTTTACTCAGATCCCTAATGAAAAGTTAATTGGAAATGACAGGTGTGGAAATTGGAAAATAGGCAATTGGGCAATTGTTGATCCCTTGGTACGAGTTATGCAGGTGAGAATGTGCAGGGACCTCACCGAGTGGACCCCTGAAGAGTGTGGGTCACCACACTGCTGCCCGGTCCTCTGGGTCAGGGCTGAAGCACAGGATTATCAAACAGTGAGGAGCATTTTTCAATATTGGTAATCTATACAAGCTGATAAAATAAAGTTTTAGTGAGCCTGCTGCAGACAGTCAGGTCTTCCCACACCCTACCAAGGTCCCAAGTTGCATGGAACACACAGAATCAGCCCACTGCAGACAGGCAGGTCTGCCCACACCCTACGGAGGTCCTGAGTCACAGGGAACACTCCGAATCAGCCTGCTGCAGAACAGCAGGTCTGCCCACGCCCTACTGAGGTCCTGAGTGTCATGGAACATGCTGAATCAGCCCGCTGCAGACAGGCAGGTCTGTGCATGCCCTACTGAGGTCCCGAGTCATGCAGAAGATGCTGAATGACCCCACTGCAGACAGGCAGCCACTTGGTTCCACACTACAAAGACACAGAGGACACCAGACCACCAGACCAAGGTACTGAGTCCCGCTGCTCCCAGCCCAGAGGTAGGGGCTTCTGGGCCACCATCCCACTGCTCCTGGTCCAGAGGAAGGGGCTTCCCAGTCACCATCCCTCCCGCTGCTCCCAGCCCAGAGGAAAGGCCTTTTGGGTTGCCTTCTGTTCAGCTGCTCCTGGCCCAGAGGAAGGGGCTTCTGGAACACCATCTCTCCCACCACTCCCAGCCCAGAGGTAGAGGCTTCTGAGCTGCCATCACACTGCTCCTGGTCCAGAGGAAGGGGCTTTCTGGCTACCACCCCTCCTGTTGCTCGCAGCCCACAGGAAAGGGCTTTTGGGCCACCATCCCTCCTGCTGCTCCCGGCCCCTGTCCCACCTCTCCCAGCTCAGAGGAGGTAATCCCTACAGGTGCTAACAGCCCCCCACCCTAGTCGAAATGAGAAAACATGTAAATAAGTCTCAAAACTAGACTTCCAGATCACCTAGAGCAACCCCAAAGGGAAATGAGATGGAACACTCTGATACTCAACCAACTGGACCCACTGAACTGGCAACAAAAGGGGATCTGGAAAAAATGAAATCAGAAATAATTTCTCAGA
>NW_004624757.1:24468048-24491067 GCF_000247695.1 Heterocephalus glaber
GGGTGGAGGGGGTGAAGGGAGGGCTAGGAATGGGGAAAAAATAAGAACCAAGATGCATTATGTAAAGGTACAATTGCCACTGAGAAATGTAATTGTGTTGTATATCTACAATGTACCAATAAAAGAATTTAATTAAAAAAATATTTTAGTAATTATGCAGACATGTATTAGGAAATGTTAAAAAGATGTATTTTAAAATTATAGGGCTGAGGATTTAGCTCAGTGGTTCTGGCGCCCGCCTTGCAAACATAAGGTCCCGAGTTTGATCCCCAGTATCAAAAAAAAAAAAAAGTTACAAAAATGCTTTGTAGTCTTATTAATTTGCAAAAGTTCACACTGCGAATAAATAGAATCATTCACCATAACTGAAGCAGAGATTAGAGTTCCCATCAGGGTAAAACTAACATCCCCTCATGTATTTTACCTTGTTTTCACTTTAAAATGATTTTTAAAAATATGTGAAAATGATTCTCTCTACGCACTTAGCATCATTGTGATTCAACTTGATATCCTTCTAGAATTTAGTGATTTCTCCAATGTATGTTTGTTTTTAAATCCATCATTTCTATTAAAATTATAATCCATTTAGTATTTTCATATCTTTAAAAACTAATATTCTTTAAGTACAAAATTATACCTCAAAAGATGTGTTGCCTTATTATATTAATTCTGGAGAACGAGCTCAAAATAAACAAATGTTATGGATGATATTTTTGGTTAGAAAACAGTGCCTCCTTCATGCTTTACATTCCCTAAAGGTAGTTAACTCCTATTGTCAAGAATAGATATCCACAATCTACCTAAACAAGACAAATCTGAAAAAGTGTTCAGTAGCCAATGAAGGTCTTCTATGATAATGGATACTGATGACCATCCATGTAGAATAGACAGGAAACTACTTAGTAAATTTCATTTTGGTATGGCAGAATTTTCCACTTAACACCTACCTAAATGTGTTCAGGCCATATGTTTGTCTTTTTTTTTTTAAAGATCAAACTAATCTTTCTGGATATATTCAGGCTAGTCTATTTTCCACATATTCTACTTTCTTCATAAATACACTTATTTTTTCTTGCTCCATCAGAGACACTAATACAATCACCAGTTTGTCTTGAGTTAAGATAATAATGATCTCAAGGGATCTCAAGAGGCATTCCAGGCTTAAATGGTCCTCACTGGGGCCTTTAGAAACAAATTATGTAGTAGTGAATGCAAATATGTTTACTGACCATTTACATCCAAGACACTACAAAAGGTTCACATGAGATTTAAAAATAAAGACCTATTTTAACTTAATACAATGCTAGTGATTTAAAGGATACAGATTTCAACATAAACAACAAATGCACAAAATTATATTTCATAACATCACAAATAAACAATAACTACAATGAAGAATGTGAAAAGAATTGAGCTGAAGTGCAGAAAGGAAGGGAAAAATTGGAAATATGCTTTGGGTAATCAAAGCCAGGCAAGTGCATGGGTTTCCCTAATAAACAATCGAGAGAAAGGCAGATGAGAAAATAAAACAGAAACTCATAGTATTTTTTAAAATCAAGGCACTGGGACATGAAGTGTTTATGTACATAAAAAGAAATGACAAAGATTTAATAAATAAAAGACTTGTACAATACAAGCTCATGCAAGCCAAGGAAGACAATTTGAAACAGGAAACAAAAACTAATAAAATTAAGTGGTATAAAGTTAAGACAAATGGAATCTGAAAAGAGGTTTTTTTGGTAGTTAGAGTTTAGAAACTGTTCATGTCTACTAAGGTGATTGGAGTGACATAAAAATACCAAGTATTACTTAGAAATGAGGAATTTGAAATCCAAGAGATATTGATGAATTTTACTTTTAAATCTAATACTGTCATATCCCTTGCAGACTACAAATTAAGAAAAGGGCAGTAACACTGCTAAGGTCTATTTGGTTTATCATGAAAATTGGGTGGGAAATTGAAAAAAGAAATGAGATGAAAGAGAGGAATTAAAAATCTAGAGCTTTTACATTTACAAAAGATGTGAATGGGTGAAAAACACCAATGAACATTTGCTGATGAGTCACACAGTTTCTATATGATAATGGCATTTTTTTAAGTTAGGCTTTTTTTTCTGCAAAAATGTGGGTTTAAAATATGGTTTAAAATTTGGGGTTTTTTTTCTGCTTCTTTGAAAATCCTTGCAAGTTGAAAGGCTGTCCTATAAAGGTAGCAATTTTTCTTTTGATGTTTTATTGCTTATACCTGTACTTATAATTATCATAGTTTAGATCTAGAGAGACTCTGTGCCCTTGGCTGGGTCTTTTCGAGTAAATTGGATCATAGGGCGCTCTAGCTGACTTGCTGTGAGGAGGTGGGGCCTGATCCGAAGGCCCAGGTCACTGGGGCATGACCCAGAAGGGTATACAGTACTGTCTTGCTTTACAGGTAGTCCCTTCATCCATGCCTCCAGACCATGATATGAGCACCTTTCCTTCACCATGGTCCTCTGCCATGCTTTTCTTCTTTGCAGCCAGCTGATAATGAACTGTAACTTGAGCCAAAATAAACTGTTTCAGGTGTCGAGTATTTTGTTCTATCGATGAGCAAAATGACAAAGACAATAGTTCTTTAATTTTTGAAGTGGAAATTTAGATAGGATACTTTTTATAGATAGGATTTTGATCAGGAGAATTAGAGTTCGAAGAACCGAGGGTGAAGAAATAATTAACATGAGATCTCTACAAGGGCAAGAAAGCAGAGGATAAAGGAAATATTTGTTTTGGCAATTGACAAGAATTGGCATATTTCTTCCACCAGGAAAAGAGAAAGAAAACTTGTTTTCAATACCATCCTTTTCCATATGGCCTCCTATCTCTCTGTTGTTTCTCGTTACCACTTTTTAAGTGATTGAGTGTTCTGATCACATTCCTTATCATACCGCTTTTCCTTCTACTCTACAAAGATATTCTTATCTCTTACTTCTTACAGAACTGAGTTTTCTGCCTGTGTTTGTCAGCTATTGCTGCATATCACATTACCCCTGAAATACAGTGGCAGACAGTAATAAGCATTTACTCTCATACTCATAGGTTTTCAGGTCAGTTGTAAAGATTCTAAGGTTTAATTAGAAAGCTGCTTATGTATAGGTCTTCATCTGATTATGTATGTATGGGTCAACTGGGGTTTTATTCTGTCCCATATGTCACATTCAGGAATTTAAGCTCCAAGTGCAGGGGTTACCTGTGGTTTAGTTTTCTCATCATAGAGGTTAGAAGCTATCAGAAGAACCTGCAGAAACATGATTCTTAAAGTAGGTAGTTGAATCTTGCTTATTATTAGTTCCATTGCAATTCCAGTTGACCACAGCTGGTGTCATAGCCAAATCCAAAATCACTGAACTTGGAAGTATATTCCAGTCATGGTAAGAAGCAGAGAGAAATGAATGTTTGCTGAACAATGATCTAATAATCAGAATTTACCCTTTTATTTGTAAATATTTCACATATATTCTAGATGCAAAATGCATGTACTCCTTCTTTTAGTCCACTAATAGACTTACCTGTTGATTTTTATTTATGAGTTTTTATTAACCAGTTTTTACTGAACTGAACTATAATTCACTTCAGTATGCACTATATTGACTATAATATATTAATATGTATATTATATATTATATATATAATTGGCTATAATATATATAATATAGCACTATATTGGCTATAATAATTGTCATTATAGGTGGTCTGGGATATAGCTCAATGGTCCTGCTGCCTGTCTCACAAGCAGTAGGTCCTGAGTTCGATCTCTGGTACTTCTCCCTAAATAATTGTCATTATAACAAGTTAAGCATAAACTTTGCATGTCAGTCAGTTTTCCATATTGCAAAATAGCTGAGGTTATCACCTTATAAAGAGGAAAGATTTACATATTTCAACTCTTAGATTTGGTGGCTTCAGTTGATGCAAGGTTGGTGCCTTTGTTTTGTGGTTATGACAAGGCAGCACATCATGGCAGGAGCACATGGCAGAAGTTAGTCATCTTATGGTGGGTGGCAAGCAAAGAGAGACAAGAAGAGGACAGGCCAGAGTCCCGATATCCCCTTTAGGGAAAAGCCCCCAAATGCCTAACTTCTTTTCCCTAAGCTCCACTTCTTAATTCAGAGTAACAAAACAGGCTAGAGACTCAGCCTTTAACACACTGGCCTTTGGGGTACACATAATCAAAACATAGCACTTGTATTATTAGCATTTTCAAATATAAATAAGAAACTTGGAGGGAAAAAGAGAAACAGTACATATATTTCTCTTATATTGCACAAATGGTAGTTAAATAGAGGATTTTTGTCTACTTAACAATTAAATGAAAACCTCCTGTGCAATAAATATTTTGATAGCCCATTATTGATTTATAGAACAATATTGGAAAATAATGAATGTCAAGATAGTCCCTACTAAAGTATGCAGGATTTTGCTCTGTCCAATCTCCATTCACAAATTTTCTGACGTGAATGGACATAAACTTAGAAAAAGCCACAATTGAAAATTGGAACCTAACTAGAAAATCTCAAGGAAAATGGCAACAAGATATCTTCATAAATCTTATTACTTAACAAAATCATTAAACATTAAAAGCCTTAAGGAGCCTGTATTTTAAATCAATCACATTCCTGAAAGGCTTTCCCCAAATTTCTTTCAAAGTTTTTACCTTCACATACACTTAAACTACTTACACAGTGTGTACTCCAAGATTTGGGCACAGATACTTTTGTGAAAACTGGAGTTTGTGATGTAACTAATATTTGCTCAATGGACAATTAATTTGTTTTGAGGGAGGATTTAAAGTTTTGAATTCTATTTTAAAAACAGAAGCACATAAAAATGAGGTATGTAAAATTATCTGTGATTGGCAATCAAAATATTTCCCAAGAGTTATGACAGCACAGAGGTTATCAAAAATACTTACTACACTGTTTTGAAATCAAAATTTACAATTTTGCCCAATTGAAACAAGTATATATATATATATATATATAAAACTATTAGAAAGAAAATAGTAATATTAACTGCACTAACATAACATAATTTTCAAAAAATTAGCATAAAACTAGTTATTAAAGAGGATGATTTGAAATTCTAGCAGAGTGGCCCAATTGTCTGACAGGCAGTGAGAACATAACTGAGAATATAAGCTACCAGAAAGAGAACTAATTTTAATAGGCATTGTTTTTATAATATACAAAGCATATAAGTGATTTTCTGTGAATTACTTGATTTAGCACTTGCAACAACAAATGAAATAGATTTTGTTGTGTCTAATGACAAATAAAAGGGAGATTAAAATTTGAAAGGATCCTCTCATATATAAGCAAGCAGGACAGATAGGAATAAAACCAAAGTACTCTGTGAATCCAAAAACTTGTTTTTCAGCAACATATTGTCTCCCAGGTACAATATTTTGACCAGTAGAAATCTTATAGCAATACACATAACAAATGGTGATCAAATGATCTTAATAATCTCTGTATATTAATGCATTGAACAACTAATTACAGAAATATTATAGATATCAGGACATAAGGACTTGGATAGAGAACCAGAAGTGCAAGGTAAGCATAAAGATATAATTAGAGACTTGGAGATAAATATACATGTATATTTTGAAATAAATACACATATACACACATTGTATGTATATACATGGTAGTTAGCTGAGCCTCAGAGATAATAATAAATATGGCAAGAAAAATACTGTTTAGAATAAGGGGCATTAAAGATTCAGCACTCTGAAATTAAAACAAAACTAAAATAACTGAAGGAAAATTTTGCAGTCTGAGATAGCTGTTTCAAATGACACCACAAAAAGAGCTTTACTAATTGCAACATTTTATATTTTACTCTCTGCTTAAATTTTGGGGGTTACAGAATGCAAATTTTGTCATCAAACCTTAGTGAATTGGAGTAGACATTTCTCCTTTTCCCTCCCCATGTAGACTGAAAGCAGAAACAGGCAATTACTTCAATAGCTTTCATGGTAAAGTTCTGCAGATGGATAATGTAGGTCTTTGGTGAACTCAACTTTTGCAATGGTCTTGAATTCTACCATCTGCCCTGCAGCAGGCATCAGCAATGTGAATGGAAAGTCTGATAAACCACCAGGATCTAGAACTTTAAAGCCATGGTAAGAGACTTCAGCTTTGATACCACTGTATTTGTGTGCATTACAGTCCCACAACTTTAATGATGCTATATAAATGATTTCCCATGACTTCATTGACAATTTTCCTAAATCTCTATTTTTCACTTTCAAAATGATCCATAATGAAATCTTGAAAAATCAATGAACTAGAACTAGTACAGATATGACAGACATAGTTAAATAATTATTACTATAGTTCATATATTCAAATACTTAAACAGAGAGAGTAAAGACACAGGAAGAAGACAGAAATCAAAATTCTAGAGCTAAAACTGTAGTATCTGTGATTAATAAAACACACCAGGTAGGCTTAAAAACAGAGTACAAATGGTAGAAGAAAAATTAGTGCCTTTGAAACAGTAATAGAAAATATTCAAATGAAACAGAAGAAATAGCATTTGAATTAAAACATTAATGTGTAGGTACAATTTCAGGTGCTCTGATATATTGAGGGAGAACTTGAGGAGACAAACAATATTATGGCTTGTGTTTAGATTTCCCCAAAAAACCTCAGGGAGTCATAGGTGGGGCTTTTCAGAGGTGGCTGGATCTAGGATGTGTGACATTGGGATTAAGTGTGTGATACTAGGGTTAAGGGTGTGTGATTACTAAACTAGGTAACTGATTGGTTTGGCATAGTTCTGAGTGTGGATAATGTGCAGGCCCACTCTAGGTGTGGGTGGAACCACCCAAAGGGCAGGTAGCCTGGAAGGGATGAAAAGGAGAAGGAGGTTTCTGCTGCTGTTTCCTCATTACTTTGCTGCTTTGCTGCCTCCTGCCTTCTGGCTCCTATGAACTATTTCTCCTCTGTGATGCTCTCTGCCATGCCATCCTTCCTTAGAGCCATGGAAATGTTCACAAACTGTGAACTGAATAAACCTTTCCTCCTTTAACTTTGGGTGTTTAGTATTTTGTCCAAGCAATGAGAAAGGTAACTAAGATTTTGGGACCAGGGAAGTGGAGTCATTGCTCTGACTACACCTGACCTGGTCATTCAGGAGTTTTTTTGTCACTGGGTTACAGGAAGAGTTTGGAAAGGTTTGGAGATGCCAGCTGAAGCGGCAGCCCTGGAATGCCTTCAGCTGTACTTGAGGAGAGGTTATGGTCAGAGATCAGAAGACCAGAATGCTGAGAGAAATACTGCTGGTAAAGACCAGGCTCGGGAGGTTTCTGTTGTGAAGGACTGCACTGCCCATTCAACTCCAGACCATTTGTGTTGTGCATTAGCAGAAAGTTTGTGTCCATTTTGCTCATGTCCAGAGATTTTGCCTGAGACTGACAATAAAGGTGAAGATCCAATGAATCTTGCAGAAGAAATTTCAATGAAGTCTAATATTGAGGTGGTGGCATGGCCACAGTTGGGAGCCTTTAGACAGATTTATGTGGAGAATCAAGAACAAAGAGCCCAGGAAAATGATTTAAAATGTTGCAAATTTACCAATAAAAGGAGACTAGGAGAACTTGATTGCTGAAAGGGAAGAGAAAAGAGAAAAAATGGCCTGAAGACATTGTAAGAACTAGCAGGCACCAGACTTTGAGCCTCAGAGTTGCAAAGGTGAAGCTTCAGAGTTACTTTGAGAATACA
The DNA here is from genome assembly GCF_000247695.1 of Heterocephalus glaber. Next base: position 24,475,812 of record NW_004624757.1, read on the forward strand.
GCCCCAGCGCAGCATGTTCTAGAATGGTGGTGGACTAGCTAAATTTTCCTTGGGATTTGTTTCATAGACACAAGGCCTTTACAGCCAAGAGAGAAGGAAGACTGGCTCCTGCTCCAGCTGTTGGCAGACCTTGGCATCATCCATGTGGAGCTGGTTTTAGGTGCATAAAGAATGCAAGAGTTGTGGAGTCAGGAAGGCTTCCACCCAGATTTCAGAAGAAGGCCTGGGAGGCCAGGCAGTGTGCCCCAGAGAGGGCAGTATGTGAAGATGATGGTGCAGTGAAAACCCCAGAAGGTTGGAGAAGCCATGAATGTTGATCATCTGAGGAAAGCTGCAGTGAGTGAGTGAAGCCCAAGCCAGCCCAAGAGAGAAGCTATGAGAGCTGCAACTGCATTCAGTGCCATAGGGGTGGAGCCACCCAAGTCCTTTGGAGTTATCTTGCCACAGACTGACTTCAATGCTGGACACAGAACTACAGGACTTAATTCTTGCCCTGCTGGATTTTGGACTTGCCTTAGTCCTATTCTTTTCTATCTTTTTATTTAGAATGGGAATGTCTATTTTAAGCCATTGTATGTTGGAAGTGTTTAACTTTCTTTTTATTTGTATGGGGGCTTTTAGGTAAAAATGTGTGCTTAATTCTCAGAGGAGACTTTAGACTTGGACTTTTTGAAACTGCTGAGACTGTTAGCAGTTTGGCACCTTTTGGAGATGAACTAAATCCCTTTTGCATGAAGGGATGTGTATGAGTCTTTGAGGGGCCAGAATGTTATGGCTTGTTTCTCAATGTCCCTTCAAAGCCTCACACAGTCACAGGTGTGGCTTTTCAGAGTTGGCTTGATCTAGGCTGTGTGGTGCTGGGATTAAGTATGTGATGCTGGGATTAAGTGTTTGATGCTGAGATTAAGGGTGTGTGACTAATTGATTAGCCCACTGAATGGTTTGGCATAGTTCTGGTTGTGGATAGTGGGAAGGCCTATGTGGGGTATGGGTAGCAACACCCAAAAATCAGGTAGTCTGAAAGGGATAAAAGGCAGACGCAGGCTGCTCCTGCTGTTTCTTCACTACTTTGCTGCTTTGCTGCCTTCTGCCCACCATGTACTGTTTCTCCTCTGTAATGCCCCTCATGCCACTCTGCCTTGGAGGTAGCCAAGTATGAACTGAAAGCTCAAAAACCTGTAAGCCAGGTAATAAACCTTTCCTCATTTAACTTTGGGCATACAGTATTTTGTCTCAGTAATGAGAAAAGTAACTAAGACACAATATTTGAACAATAATGGCTAAACAATGTATACATTTGATTAAGATGGTAAACTCAATACAAGAAGCTAAGACCCCCAAGAATGTAAAATATGAAGAAATATACACAAAATAGGTCATAATCAAATTATTCACATCAAATAATAAAGTGAAAATGTTGAAAACAATAAATATTGTATGTATCTGATACGGTAGATAAAAATGAAAATAGCTTTCTCTGAAAATATTGCAAGTGATAAAGAGTATGGTAACATTTTGAAGCACTAAAAAAATTACCAACATGAAATATTTATTCAATAAAAATTGTTTTCAAAAGCTAGGCAATTAGAATGTAATAGAGCTAATGGGTGTATAACACTCTGACTATATGAAATGCCATTAAATTGTATATTTTATTTTATTTTATTTTATTTTTGATTTTTGATTTTTTTTGGTACCAGGGATCAAACTCAGGAACTTGCACTTGCGAGGCAGGCGCTGGAACCACTGAGCTACATCCTTGGCCCCTGTATATTTTAAAGTAGAGAATTTTGTGGTATATGAACTTCATCTCAGTATAAAAAAGAATATGAATTAAAGACATATGAAGTACACAAGCTATGAAAGAACTCAGTGCTAGCAGGCTCACAATACAATAAATGTTAAAGGAATTTCTTAAGATAGAAGGCAGATGGTAATAGAGATCTACATAAAAGAATGAAAATCACCAGAAGAAGAAATTCTATGGGTAAATATATATTTATTTTATTATTCACACATCTTTATAGGACTACTGACTAAAAAATAATATTTTGGTAGTTATATCTGACAGCAATAGTCTAAAAGACTTGAGAAAAAAATGTAAGAATCAAATTCTGCTGATACCCAATGTGAATCATAAATTGAATGTAGATATAATGTCAAAAAAGTATATTTATAAACTCTCACACAACAAAATTAGCCAAAAGAGAAGATAAAATAAAATAATATAACAAAATACCTAATTCAAAAGAAAACAGAATAAAGAAAAAAGGGGGTCAGTAAGGAGAGAAGAGAGCAGAAGAGTAATGACGAAAATTTACTTGAACTCACATATATCAAAAATCACATGAAAGTTCACAACAAATGTCCTTAGCAGAAGCAGGATCAAATCTTCACCAATGCTTAAAGGCTGCTTAGCTTTAGCAATGCAGTTAGTCACTAAAAATGATGTTCTCAGTGCAGATACATTTGATAAATTAGTGGCCTTCAATAATTCTGTTCTTGTGTTCATTTTTTAAAAACTTTCTTTGTGTTCTTGTGTTTGGTCTCTATGTGGTGGAGCAGTTTTGAAAGTTTCATAGTTTGTTGGGTAGCTGGTTGCCACATATCACACAAAATGAGCTTGAAAAATGTGAATCATCTATTGGAATGAACCTGTAATTTAAGTAGAATGCTTGGTGTTTTCAATGTATGTTTTTGAATTAATCTTAGAGTTTTCTGCTGTCTCATCATTGTATCTTTTTGCTGTTGTGAAGATACTCTGCATGAACATTTGTGTTTCACTCATTTGGGGTGGGCTTACTTTGTGTGCTTGCCAAAACTGACTGAGACAAACATTCAGTGCAGGAGAGAAGCACAGATAGAAGTAGTAAATCAAATAATGACCGGGTCACGTAGAAACTAAAACAAATCAGATTCTGAACTGAAGACTGCCAGCAGATACACCTGTACAACTGAAGTAACATCAATTCATTTGCTACTCTCAGGCCTGCCACCAGATGCAGCTTAATTGTTACTTAATATGCACAGATAGGGCTTTGATATGAGCTTGCAAGTAATAGATTTGTTATGGTCTCTGTGCAACCAAACCTCTCTGCTAATGTAATCCGTATTTGTAGCTGGTCCTCAGTACTTACCTCACTGCCTCAGCTCCTCCCCAGATCATTTGGCAATAGATTTTTTTTTTTGGTACCAGGGATCGAAGGCAATAGATTTTTATAAGGTATGCACAACCTAGATCCATTGCATGTGGGGATGCATGCTTCTAGGGTTCATGATCCTGTGAGTATCTGCTGCCACTGCTGATTTGAAAGGAGGTGCATTTCAGGTGGTAATCCAAATGGTGGGGAATGTGGTAAATACACATGAAGATGCACTCCCCACCCACTACTGGATTGCTAATGTGTGGTCTGGTCCCTAACAGCCCATGGACTGGGACTAGTCCATGGCCTGTGGTTTGGTGTGTTCTAGAAAATTTAAATCAGTGCATAGTGGCATGAAGCAGATAAAAGATTGAGAAAGAGGAGGGAGGAAGAGGTAGGGAAGTTTTTATAAAAACACAAAATAAATGTTTGGGTATAGCCACTATAGTAATCATGGTGATAGTTTCATGATTCTGGGAGTTGCCTGCCACTTACATTTATGTATCTCACAAAAGACATATGCTACTTATGATGACAGATCATTGACAAGAAAGTAGACAGATGATCCTACCTAATAGCAAGAGCATGTGGATATGGGAAAATATATGCACATTTGGTGAGCATTAAATGTCTGTGTCCCATGTGACATACCTCCATTCACTCAGAAAGCCGAGATGCAGTCATGAACTTATCGAAGTCTTCTTGTCCCTCTTCATCCATATACATTTTTTTTCAGCTAACAACTCTTTTAGCTCTAGTAGACATAGACTCTAAAAAGAAAAAGAAAAAAACAAACATTTCTTTTCTACACTCAATATCTTTTTTACTAATATGTGGAGAGTTTCCAGGACCAAGCAATTCTGCAGCTCTGTAGACACCTCTTGTATTTGCAATTCAATTATAACCTTTACTATCTGGAATAAGGGAAGCCCTGTAGTTTAGTTAAGGCAAGTCAGAGGGATCTGCATTTCAGAAACTGGTCACACAAGGGCTTTTAGCCACCAGTCATATCAATAACATACAAAGCACACCTATCACCTATCCAAAGGTCTTAGAAGGTTTTGTATGCCAACACAGGACAAATACTAAATATTAGAACATCACCCCTGTCACTCAGGAAGTTATGAATTTTTAGAGTTCTATGTATGGAACTGGGAAAAGGGAAAAGGGACTAAATATATATTTCTTAATATGTCATAACTCATGTGTAGTGTTCAATTTGATCAGAATCCAGCTGGGTGTGCTATATATAACCTATCCTAGTCAGTGTTTCTAAATATCTTTTGAAGATATGACTATGGGCTATCTTTGTACAAGAGTTCAATTTTTGTACATTCCCTGTAATTGGAGCAGCCACCTCCTTGACTTGATCAGTAGCTAAGCATGAGGGAAAAGAAAATACTGGATGGTTTTGGATCTGCAATTAAGAGAGCTGGCCTGGAGGCATCCTTAATTCTCACTACAACTTGCTCAAAACTGGTTGAAAAGGATCTTCAAAATCTCTTGACTTCATTGTTATTTACCTTTATAAACTTTGCACACTAGTTTTTATGTCACCAAATACTTATTACACACTTACTGTGAGTCAAGGGTCATACACCACCATCAAAATACTCATCTCTTCATATTTTCTTCATCATCTAAGACCAGGAAATATTTCTTTAAGATGCAATTTAAATTTATCCTTGCAAGTGTCCCAGATATCTACTCTATACCCATTAGAAGCTAAATCAATCTCATGGCATATTGATCCCTTCTTGATACAGGGGTAATATCTGATTTGCTATAGCTATTGATTAATCTATTCAAAACTGTAGATGGATAGCCTCTTAAGGATTTGGAACTGATGTAATTCATCTTCATTTCACTCAAATTTAGCACAAATTATAATTTAAACTTGGGAATTGAACTAAAAGTGTGGCAAAAATTCTATAGCCTTAATGGTTAACAGAATGTTTCAAAATTAAAATGGTAACTATAAAGTCTTTCCAAAATTAGGATTTCACTCCATGAATCACTACCAAGCATTGGGTCAAGCAGTTTAAAATTTGTCCCAATTTCTTTCTAACCTGCTTTCTTTCTTTTTTTTCCCCATTAATTTTATTGGTACATTTTAGGTATAAAATACAGTTACATTCATCATTGGGATCTTGTACCATTACATGAGTCTCTTGGTTCTTATTTTTTTCCCCTTCCCTTGCCCTCACTTCACCCCCTCCACCCTTCCCTATTTGCAAAGACCTTGTTTCCATTTTTTTCCTCTTCTCATATTTTTTCCTTTCCCTTTTTTCCCTTCCCCTACCCCTCTCAATTCCCCTGCTCTTTTAGACCTTTTCTTCCTGTTACACAATATCAGTTATACATTTTTTAAATTACAATATTAAGATCTAGGAGACATTACCACAGATTTTACAGAATTTAAAAGGATATAGAAAGCATATTACAAAAATCTTTTTTGAAATAAATTTGACAACTTCTAAGAAGTAACTTGGAAGACAAATTAATGAAACTAACTCTGGAGGAAATATAAAATTTGAATAGCACCTATTAAAGAAAGTATATTCCTAGCTTGAAAACCTACCTATATGACAACAGCAGGCTCATAAACATTTTAACTGTTAAATTATATCAAACAATTAAAGCAGAAAAAAGAAGGAACACTTCTCCCCTCATTTTAGGAACTCAACATTGTGCTAATCCTAAAACTGGATAAAGATAATAGAAGAAAAAAGTATGAACATAGATAGAAATTTTCTAACCTGCTTTCTTATAATACAGATACTAACTGTCTAAAACAAAACACAGAAGCAAGATTCTTATACCTAGATGTCTGGTTATGAGTTAAGTTCCTCAAATTAGACAGATTAAATGAAATTTGAATTGAAAAATCTTGATTTAAGTTAAACACAGAGAGAAGCAGGTCACAAAACATCTGATTGTATATGCATGTGAGTGTGGGTGAATGTGTAGTTTATAGTGTGGATTTTGTCATTCTGAGGCAAGAAACAATAGTATAGCTCAAGGAATTCCTGAGTTAGCAGGTAGTTTCTTGATGATACCACAAAAAGTAGCCCTCTTGAAAGGTCTGTTCTTGGCTTTGAAGTTATTTGTGGGATCTCAACCTAGACTTTATTCCTAAAATTTACCAATAAATCAGTAAGACATTAAAGACATTATAATACATTCCATTCTGCTTATATTTGAGAACATCTGTCTTTGTTACTAAACTCTGACTGATAAAGTACTTGGTGCTTATTAGTAAGCCACAAGGAAATAGAGCACTGGTATTTAGAATCTTGCCTGATTATATTTGAAAGGAATGAGGATCCTGCCAACACTGGAGCACAGAACGTTGTTGTTCCATAGTATGCCATGGCAAAACAGCAAATTCAATGATTACCTGTAGTGTTCTGAGAAGAAAGTTTTATTGAAGTCAAGAAGTACATCAGCTGGTTATCTGTTGCGGTATTCTCTTCTGACAAGAACGAAGAAGGCATGACTTCAAGAGTGAGTGAATGGTTTCCATTGTATTTCAGAATTTATGAAAGGAAAGCCCAAGTTTCAGAATCTTGCTCAAGACACTGGCCTAGGTCTGGAGAATTTCTGTTAGTACCATAAAAGCATTGCAATCTCTTATCCAGTATAACTGTAGGCCAATGAGTTTCAGTCAGAATGGCTAAACAATGGTGAATTAATAAAAAACCTCCAAAATCTAAAAATCACAAAACAAAAGTAGTTTAAACCACATACCCAACACTGATGAGCTGGAAGCTTTCTTGTCAGTCTCCAAGAGGCTTCGGTTGTTGTTGAAGCAACTACCAGCTAGAACATAGTGGCCATGCTATACAGAAAGAACAAGAAAGTTCTGGAATGTCATGTACCATCAGTTACATACACAGTTCCACTCATAGCTTACTATACATAACCAGTTTGTGGTTTTACCTAACTATATGGAGGTTGCAAGTACAATCTTATCACAAATCTAGAGAAGAAAAAGTGGAAATATGAGGAAAAGTGGTAATAATTAACAATATTTAGCAGGGAGTCAGATTCTACTGATTGTTTCATTAAGATACTGGAAACATTCACAGCTTTGCCAGGTGTCAAATGAGAAAATTAGTATATTTACTTGGAAATAGTGGGATCTCAAAAATTAAAATGAATAATTTGTGTGGATTTAATTGACTGCAATCCAGGAATTCCCACTGAATTTTTCTTATCTAGAAAAACACCTTTTTATTACTTGAGTGATGAGGTTATTTCTGATTTGCTTGAACACCTAGATGAATGCCATCTACAGTGATTGTCTTCAGGAGGTGTCTGTTCTCAAGACTTAGCTCTACCACCAAGGCATAGTGCTCACATCTATAGAGAGGAATCCAAGGATGAACTGGGGAAAAACTTATTCATCCTTAGCAATGTTGCTAGCACATGAGAAAATATACAGTAACTAACTACAAATAGGGAGGGAGAAACATAATCTTAGTTCCAGATAAATGTATTTATAAGGCTCCACCTATAACCTTATTATTATTTCTGAGACATCTAAGAGTTTTTGTTTTCTCACTTTGTTCCATAAATATGGAATTAAATATGGCTTATGTTAAATTGTTCAGATGCCAAAATTTCTATGATGTAACATAGACAGCAGGAGACTGAGAAGTTGTTTGAATAACTTCATGATCCATTAAAACCTCCCCTATTGATGAATATTGGAGAGCCTTCTTATCAAATCACTCAGAAATGCATTGTTGAGCAAAGCCATAGCAAATATTTGTTGTTCTTTGTAGTATGAGAATGAGGACTGAATTGATATCTCCGTATTTTAATAAGGATGATGAGATGTCAGAATTTAAAGGTCTGGTAGAAACATTTGATGGCCAGAAGAAAAGGCATCATGGTTTCCAAAATAGGTAACAGTAATCATCATAATTTCTGAATAATTAGTCATGAAGTGCAAAAAAATAGTCTTATGCCAATCTTTACACTTATAAGTACAATCTTCATAACTGTAAATTTTATTACTATATTGTAAAGATTATAATCATTATGACTAGAAATATTCAATAATATTAAACAAAAGTAAAAGTGGTGTTCCAGAAATCTGGAAAGTCGATGCTTCCTGTCCTTAACACCTCTTATACTCTCAGAAAGAGCTCCCTGTAACCAGATGATACAAAAAAAGTAGAGCCTGTTTTGCAGGCGGGAAATAGTTTAAGATGTGCCTGTAATGTTGTCATAGTCTGGAGAAGAAAATGAGGGAGATTATGATGTTCCGCAGGAGCTTTGGTAATATTTATATATGATTGCTACATTGTGTGGAAGGAGAACTGGCTACAAGTATGCATCAATATTTATTCAACAATAGGAATACATACTTAGGCAAAATGGTCAGAAAATTAAGAAAGATTAACAGATAGATTACAAAGAGTTTTGAGGTAAAGGCTATGTTTCTGGACTTTGATAAACAAAACAAGAATGAGAAGATACCTGTGTCTTGTGTGCTAATCTTGGTTGGACAGGTTCCCAATCACTTCACTAAAGTGGCCCTTGTTATGGATATTAATTGCTGTCTTTTCCTAAGAATCCAGTACTTGTGGAAAGGGTTCAGAGCACAAAATGATCTTGATGATAGAGAAGAGGTTATGGATCTGTCCTCTAGGAAAGCAGTGCATTGTTTTCCTTTTCCTTAGGCTTAGTTTATGACTGTCACCTAAACTACCAAATGTCAGCACCAAATAGCAACACTGAGGCTTCCACACAGTAAAATATCCCTAGGAGACCAGTTAGTTAACTTGAGCCAGGTCAACTACAAGAAGATTTTTTACTTGAAGTAAAATATATTCTGGTTTATTCTCCACTGCCTGCATTGTTTTGTCACCAATGTACTGATTTTATTTAATATCAGAATTCTGTTTCAAAACAATGCAATTGTTTTCTAACCAAAGATATGCAATTGACTCACATACACAGCACTCATCAATCTCACTCTATTACTTGGAAGTAATTGATTAAATGGACTCTTGAAGACCCTGCTATTACCCTAGTTAGAAAAAAATATGGTGTCTTCTGTTGTTGGGATATCGAGTGTCCGCAAAAGGTTCATACGTGAAGGTTCGATTCCCATGATTATGATATTTCAAGTCCTGAGGACCATTGAAAGGGAGAGCCTGGTAGGATTTCTTAGGTTTTTGAGGTCATGCCTTTGAGCACATTGTGAGACCCTGTCTCTTGAAGTAAATTGTGAGATTGTCTCTATATTTCTGTTTCCTGCCCTGAGATGTGGACATGTGTATAAAGAGCATTTAGCCTTTTTTAGTTCTTGTTGCTAATTATTTTTGCTCATAAATTGAAGAATGCAAATAGTTTATTGAGTAGTAAAACTGATAGAATGTAATATATACACAATATTATTTTATTAATTATCGATTCTTATCAAAATTCCTTTACAGAAGGACACAAAACTTTAAAAAGTTAATTTTTTAGTCTCCTTGAAACCTAGAATATCAAATATGACCTAGAATATTGTATATTGTATATGCAAATCTAATAGATATACAAAATTTGCATTTGGAATTCAATTATGTGAGAAAATGGGCAGGGTTTGGGGCATGCAGTTTGCACATGAGTATGACCGCAGAAGTAGTGCCAAGTGACAGGTTAACAATATCATCACCAGCTCCCTTTCCTCTGGGTTCTTGTTCTGAGTCCACACAGATTGAAGTGACAGAACATGGTGGGGAAGGCCATGTGTGTGTTTATTAGAAAGAACAAAAAGCCCTCACTAGACAAGAGGGGCAAGAGGATGCCAAGGAAGCAGCGGAGTCCAGATGTTTATACACAGTTCTCTGGAGGGCAGACAAAGGGCCACAGTGCATGCCAAAATGCAGGTGTTGCTTTGCTGCTGGTCCTGGTAGCCAGCTGATTTTAACAGTCCTTATTCTATTGTAACTCCAGTTTCCCTTGAGGCTTTTCCTTACTTGACTGTTAATTTACTCAGTTCATTTAGTTTTGCCCAAGCCTTCGCCCTTTGTCCCCTCATTTTCTCATCTCAGTATTAAAAGTAGTTTTTTTACAATACTCCTCAGTTCTAGATCATGTTTTTGGTAATAAATCCTGAAATAACAGGTCAGAGATGTTTTCTTTAGCTCTGCACAAATTTCTGTAAACACTTATTTCTCTACAATAAAGCCCCTCTGCTAACAAACAGTACAGTGTATTCTCTTCCCTATGACTGAACTCTGAATTGCATTTTAATTAGCTGAATGTTTAATACCAACCTCAATAATCTCAACTCATGAAAAAAGATATATAGAACTAATAGTGTTATTAATTACAATAGATTTTAAATAACCACGATCTAACCTTATATTGAACTTTAAAAAGTGTTGACAGTGTCTTTTCTGTGACTAATGAAAAGCCTAGCACAAGGAAAGTAATGATATTCATGGGATAAGAGCCAATGTTTCTTTGTGTGCAGTTTTTTCTGTGCCAAGCAAGAAACCAGACATGTACTGTGAGATAGAAATAATTTTTCTTATTAGATAGAGAAGAAATCAGAAGACCAAGGAGCTTAAATCGTGTCCAAAAGTCACACAGGAAGAAAGTTAGACTTTATTACAACATACTCAACTTTTAAATCTATGTCATCTTGTCTTGCACCACATCCTTTTTTCTTTCTTTCCCATCATATGGCATTATTGTATTCAAAGATACAGAATAGAAATTTTGAACTCTTAAAACAGAGCCTGCAGAACTAGACTTCCACTTTTTGTTTTCACTATCTAGCTATGTTGTATCCACCTCCATCTTAAAATTAGCCAATAAAACTGGAGAAAAAGAAAAGAAATATATTGGTCCACTTTAAATCACTAGGACAAAAACCTGAGATACACAACTTAAGGGAGCAGAATTTATTTTGAGTTCTAGTGTCGGAGGTTTTAGTCCATGGTCAGCTGGCTCTAGAAAGAAACATCATGGTGGGGGGATGTGGCAGTGAAATGCTGCTCACTTCATGATGGTTGAAAGTAGGGAGCAGGGGAGGAGCCAGAGAAAAGACACATCCTTCAAAGGCATGGCTCTAGTGACTCACGCCCCTAACCAGGCGCCAGTCACCTTCTAACCACTAGAGCAGCTATGAACACATGGATGCATTAACCCTGAGATGAGGTCAATGCTCTTTGACCTCACCACCTTCCTACTGAGAGCTGGAGGATGTTTTATAACTAAGAAATAACAGAATAGTAAAAATATTTGAGGTTTTTCTTAATAATGTTGACAAATTTGGGGGGGCGGGCGGCGTGTATTATAGTTCAGAAAGTTTGTATAAATCTGTACTTGGAATATTGAACAGAGCTTGAAATCTTTTTTCTTTTTCTTTTTTGGTACCAGGGATCAAGGCATGCGGTGGAACCACTGAGCTAAATCCCTGGCCCAGAGCTTGAAATCTTTACAGGAAGGCTATAGACATAATTTACTCCTGTAAACTCCTAATGATGGGTTTTCTTTTTCTCTCTGTCTTCATTTTAAGGAAACTGAATAACAGAACTTCTGCTTCAGAGGGCTTTCACAAACTACGGACTCCTTACTCAGGACCTGACCGACCATACAGTGCCCATTTTCTGTTTCTGTAGGTTTAAACCCTCTGTTCTCAGTCATAGGCTGCCTCTTCCCAAAGCACATCTCTGCACCTGACAGAGCAGTGTTACTATTTTTGCTGAATCTGTTTTTGAGCTTCTGCTAAGGCTTTTCATCCTTCCCCTGTGGTCCATTCATGTTTTTACTGCCCTTCAAAACAGCAGCCATGCTATAGAAAGTTAGCATGATCTCCTAATACGAAATCAGTCCTTTAAAAAAAGGAATTACAGTCTGGATGCTGTCTTCTGAAAAGTGCTCCCTTCAAACTAATGGAGTCCTTTTATTATCAAAAGCTTTTCAAACTATGTAAGAGTTTTTATTCACTCTCCATCTTAACAATATCTTTTTTCAATTTTTTATTAGTACATGTTTGCAGTACACGCGTTTTATAACCATCTGGGGGAGTGGGTACCTGCACATAATACAGCCTGTTTCTTTTTTATTCCCTCTCCCCTGCCCTCCTCTCCTTCCCTCTTCCTCTAATTCCTTTTCTTGTTTTCATTCTTTTTGGTATTACTAAAACTTAGTTCATCTTTATGACATATAATGATCACATTCATTGAGGTTTTGTCATAAATATTGCACTAATAATGCATAGGTTGTATCATTCCATAGATTATTGTTAACTTAGCATTATGTACTTTCTGTTTCTCCATGGGGAAAATGAATATATAGCATGAAGCTGTAGAATAACAATTTCAGAGAAAGAGAGAACATTAGCGGACATCTGACTTAGATACTCATCAAAAGTTAAATACCAGATAAGACTGCAGTCAATATTTAGTAAGTCCTGCTGTTCTTTACTAGATTCTGTGTCAAAATGTAAAGGAAACAAACAATAGACAGAGTTTGGTCCTCCAGTATCTATGTCTTAAAAAATACTTAATTCATAATAAGCTTTTTTATGTTCTTATCTTGGCGTATTCTTAGATTGTAATAAAAGTGATTTGAAAAGGGGATGGGGATTTAGGTCAGTAGTTCTGGCACCTGCCTTGCAAGCACAAGGTCCCAAGTTTGATCCCCAGTACCAAAAAAAAAAAAAAAAAGTTATTTGAAAGCCATTTAAAGTGAGATTATTAAAATACTTCTCACTTAGCAATCAAAGACTGTAACATGTGAAAATTCTGAAATATAAGTTAATATTTTCAAGTATACTTCATGCAAATGAACATGGTTTTTATATAGATTCCAATAATTTTAATAATGTGTGCATTCAAATGAAATAAATAATATGAGGTCTTTCTATACTGCTTGTTATTTACAAAGATATACCCCTTTCTTGTGTATTATGAATAAGAAGTATTATTGAGTAAATGGCAAGTACTTAGAATGCATCTCAGAGTTTACAGCTAGGTATGATGGTATGATTCTGTAATACCTGTAACCTGGGAGGTTGGGGCAGGAGAAATCCAACTTCAAGCCCAACTTTGGCAACTTGGTGATTTAGTGAGATGGTATATCATAAGAAGAAATTAAGGGGGGGATGGGCATGTAGCTCAGTGTAAAGGCACTAGATTTAATCACTAGTACTAAAAAAAATAATTTAAAATAATACTGTTGCTATGGTTCGATCTAGAATGTCCCTAAAACACTGAGACGTTCAGAGACAGAGATTTTGGAGGGAGACTGGGTCATGAGGACATTACACGGGTCAGTGGGTTCATCACTAAGGAATCCAGCAGCTGGCTGCTTTGGGAGACACTGGTCCCCAGGTAGGGTGTGTCTCTCTTCCCATGATGTTCCTGCCTTGGAGCCAGCCAAACAGGAACATAATCCCTAAAACTGTAAGGTAAATTGAACCTATCCTTCTTTAAACTTTGGTTGCCTGGTTGGCATCTCAGCTATGGTGAAGCTGACTAGCACACCATTGTTCATAAGCCACTCAGTATATGAAACTTTAATAGAGAAGCCCAAACAGACAAAGACAGATGATATAACTATAAACATATCAGAAGTGAATGAGAGACAAATGACCAGAATTCAGGACATGGGAGCTGGTGGGAAGGAATTAGATTTGTTTGCAGGCAAGCCTGAAGACCACAGATGGGCTAGCTCCTCAAAGGACTCAAAAGGAGGCAGAATGATCAGTAGGTTACACACTGTGAGGTGTCTTCCTGAGCCAGGGGTGTGGGTGTCTCCTTTGCTCTTCTTGGGCATGAACAATGCAAGAGAATTTGAACTCCCATGGCTCACTACCTACAACATAGGGACAGGTGTTACCAAGGCCAACATTTGTTCTGGGTTCTGTGAATCTAAAGGAAGATTTAGCAACTAACATCTTAACCATGAGATGAGGCTCCTTGCCAGTGGAAAGTATCAGAATAGTATAGAAGGACAGAAGGCAGGGTGAGTAGCGGAGTTTCACAAGACTCCCTTGGTATGATGTGTCTAAGGATAGTTTAATGCTTAAAGGGTGGTTTTTCAGAATTAGACACTGCTGCCCCATTACTCCTTCTGCTGCACACTATGAGTGGGCCTGCTTTACATATTCAGGTTAGAAGACAGCAACCTCTTGAGCAAAGGCAGTTTCTCCTTTGATGGACAGTCTCCAAAAGTAAGGCCTCTATAAACCTAAGAAAAAGGTAATTTACCAATTGCATTAATTCAGATTTGTTTCCTCTCATTTGTGCTCTGCAAGACATTTCATGAATTGTGTAGTCCATGGTTTATTATTCCACTCAACAAATTGTATAAATTACCTTCTCTGTGCCAGCTGTGTTAGAATAGCCACTTACTCCCTGGAGTTTCCTATGTGAAATAGTTAAGGAAGCTTACATCTTTGTTGGTTTTCATTCATTTGTATGAAGATAGATTGTTTTCACATTTACACAATATTTCAGGTTCATAAGCAACACTGGTACTGGAAAGCTGCTTCCTGACAATAGGAAGAACCAGGCTTTATTCATTAATCTTTGGTGTTTTTGATGAAAGAATTCAGACAAGAAAGGTAGGTAGCCATGCAGAAGTATAGACAGAGCTCATTGTAAAGATATACAGAGAATCCACCTTCAATGGAGAAGGCTGGCATGCCATGTGGGCATCTACAACAGAGGAGTTTGAACAATTTTTATGTGTAGCTATAAATGTCTGTAGTTTCTCATTCTTTATGGCTGAGTAGTACTCCGTTTTATAAAACAAAAACAACACATCTTCTTTATCCAGTTTCCAGTCGATGGGCATTTGGGCTGTTTTCAAGCTTTAGCTATTACAAATTGTGCTGTTATAAACATAGGTGCACATATATCGCTGTGGTATGATTCTTTTAATTCTTTGGAGAAGATTCCCAGTAGGGCAATAGCTGGGTCAAATGGGACCTGTGGTCCTAGTTCTTTGAGGTATCGCCATACTGATTTCCACAGTGGTTGCACCAATCTACATTCCCACCAACAATGGAGAAGGGTTCCTTTCTCTCCACACTCCCACCAGCATTTGTTATTGGTTGATTTCTTGATAGCAGCCATTCTTTGTGGGGTGAT
>NW_004624757.1:24531704-24591575 GCF_000247695.1 Heterocephalus glaber
TATATATATATATATATATCTTATATGTGGGATGTCCTCCAAATCCTCCAAATCTTCATATGTTTGGAAGGCAACTGAATGATAGAGACACTATTCTCAGTGCTGACTTACTGCTGGAGGTGGATTTTGGTTAGAGGCAGGACTTTGGAGTGTGGCCTAGAAGTATCTCCATCCCAGTCTCCACACATTTGTCTCTTCTTCCTGGCTGCCATGATGTAATACCTATGACTGTTTTTAAATAAATGAAAGAATGAACACACTGTTACTAGAAAATGAGTGGTGAGGAGGTTCCATTACCTTTAATTAAAGGGAAGAAGGGGCATATGTGTTTGTTTCTTGTGAGATGAGTCTGCAGGAAATATGTTCCTAATATAGCCAGAGCAAAAAGCAGAGAGTGTACATATTACAGGATTTAATGGAAGAGTTATTTATAAGCAAATATAAGACAACCTTTTGAGACTGCCAGAAATAATTGGATGGAAATATTTTCCAATGGACTACTTAAATTTCCAGATCCTTTTGCTGGAAACAGAATTCTATAAAATATCACTCATTGCTATTAATGCAACTCTTTTGAAACTCAACATATGTTCTAAAAATATCTATTCCATAGAACATTTAAGGTAAATTCAAAGCAATTCTATTTTTTCAGGATGTAGAAACAAAAATTATTTTCACTTATTACAATGATTTTCTTGAAATAAGTAAAAAGTAAATACAGATACTTTTCAAAAATTTTCAGAATAATATTGCAAGTTACTGTAAAATCTAATGGTTGTAGACATAAGCCATTGGTAATGTCACATGGAAAATAGTACTTGGGTTTAAATTCTTATTATTCAGATAATTTGGAAAACATAAACCCAAGAAGTGGAAGCTGCTCTTCGATAGAGCACCTGTGATTTTCTTTTATGAATTAAGTTTACTGATACATTTCAGAAATACATGATCACATTCATTACAGGGAATTTGTACCTGTACATGAACTATCCTAATTCTTCTTTTGTCCCATTCCCCTACCTTCAACCCCTTTTCCCCTCCTTATTTACAAAATCTCAAGTTTCCATTTATTCCTTCTTTTCTCATTGTTTTTTTCTTTTCCCTTCCTTCCTTTCTTCTTCTTCCCTCCCAAGCTCCCCTTCCCCTTTGAGCCTTGTCTTCCTATTTCATAACACCTAATATATATTTTGGTGTTTATTTACAATTTCAGTTCCTCATGTCAGAGAAACAATGTGATATTTACACATATGTGTTCAATTTATTTCACTTAAGAGTATGACCTGAAGGTGCATCCATTTAGCTACATATATCTAAAGTTTATCCTTCTTTATGGCTGAGTAGTAATCCATTGTATAAAAAAATCACATCTTCTTTATTCTTTCATCAGTTGATGGGCATTTGAGCTGTTTCCAAGATTTAGTTATTATAAACTGTGCTGCTATGAACAGGAGTGTGCATATATGGTGTTTTTAATTTTTTCAAGAAGATACGAAGAAGGGGAAGATCTGGGTCAAATTAAATCTCCAGTTTGAATTTTCTGAGGAATCTCCACACTGATTTCCACAGTGGTTGCACCAGTCTACAATCCTACCAACAGTGCAGAAGTGTTCCTTTTTCCTCACAGCCCTGTCAACATTTTTTATTCCTTAATTTCTTGATAATTGCCATGCTTTCTGGAGCCAGACAGAATCTCAGCATTGTTTTAATTTGAATCTCTTAAATGACCAGTGATGCTGAATATTTTTTATACATTTATTTGCCATTGCTACTTCCTCACCTGAGAAATGTCTATTCATTTCAGATGTCCATTTTGGAAGTGGGTCTTAAAATTTATGGGAGAGGGAATCTGATTTTTTAAATTCTTTTTATGTTCTAGTTATAATACTTTCTCTGAGGAACAGCTGGCTTCAATTTTTCCCCCTCTCTGTAGGTTATCTCTTCACTATGTTGGTGATTTATTTTGCTCTGCAAAAGCTTTTTAATAAGATGAGATCCCGGTTGTTGATTCTTTGTAATATTTCTTGTGTGATTGGGGTTTTGTTCAAAAGTCTTTGCCTACACCAGTTTCTTCAAGAGTTCTACCTATTCTCTCTTCCAATAGACTTAGTGTTTCTGCTATAATATTTAGATCTTTGAACCATTTTGATTTTATTTTAGTGCATGGTGAGAGACATGGGTCTAGTTTTAGTTTTGGCATGTTGAAAGACAGTTTTTCCAGCATCATTTATTAAAGAAGCTGTCTTTCTTCCAATGAAGATGTTTGGCCCCTTATTTCAAAGAAAAGGTGACTGAATGTGTTTGGAATTGTTTTTCCATCTTCCAATCTGTTCCACTGATCCTCGGGTCTTTTTTTTCCCCCCAGTACCATGCTGTCTTTATCACAGGAGCCTTATAGTATAATTTCAAGTCAGGAATTGTGTTTGTTATTCTAGGTCTTTTCTGGTTCCAAATGAATTTTAGCATTATCTTCTCTAATTATGTGAGATATGCTATTGGTATTTTGATTGGGACCACACTAAAGCTGTATAACAATTTTGGTAGTATGGTCACGTTCCCTATATTTGTTTTTCCCATGCAAGACCAAGGGATATCTTTCCATTTTCTGATATTCTATTTGATCTCCTTTTTCTCAGAGTACTTCAAGGTAAAGATCTTTTACTTCCTCTGTTGGATTGATTCCTAAATATTTCATATTTTTGATGATATTATGAAAAGTGTGGTTTCCCGAATTTCTCTCTCTGTGAATTTATTGTGTACAGGAATGCTATTGACTTTTGAGTGTTGATTTGTGTTCAGCTACACAACTAAATTTAGTTATTAAATCTAGAAGTCTTTTGGTCAAGTTTTAGGGGTCTTCTATGTAGAGTATCATGTCATCTGCAAATAATGATAATTTTACTTTTTCGTTTCCTTACTTTTATTTCTTTATTTTGTATAATTGCTGTGGCTAATGCTTCCAGAACTATATTGAATAAGAGTGGTGAAAGTGGACATCCTTGTCTTCTTCCTGATTTTAGAATGAAAGCTTTCTTCAATTGTCCATTTAGTATGATGTTGGCTGTTTGTTTGTCATATATGGCTTTTATTAGATTGAGGTAAAGACCATCTATTCCAATTTTCTGCAGGGTTTTTATTATGAATGGGTTATGGACTTTGTCAAATGCATTTTCTGCATTGAGAAGATCATGTGATTTTTGTCTTTGCCTTGGTTGATAAGGTGTATTAAATTTATTGATTTTCATATGTTGAACCATCCCTGTACCCCTGGGATGAATTTTTCTTAGTCATGGTGTATAATCTTCTTGATGATTTGCTGCATACTGTTTGCCAGTATCTAACTGAGGATTTTTGCATCTATGTTCTTAGAGAGATTGGCCTGTAGTTTTGGGGGGTTTTTTTTGGTTGGATCCTTCTCTGGTTTTGGTATCAGGGTAATGCTTGCTTCAAGGATTGCCTTTAGGAGTATTGCTTCCCTTTCAATTTCATTAAAGAGTTTGAGGAATAAAAGCATTAGATCTTCTCTAATTCTTGTAGAATTCAGCAGTGAATCCATCAGGCCATGGGTTATTCTTTGTTGGTAAATTCTTAATCACATCTGGAATTGCATTCACATATTGCTTTATTTATAAATTGATTTATAATTTCTTGATTCAGCTTTGGTAATTCACATGCATCAAAGAATCTGTCCATTTTTTCTGTGTTTTCTATCTTACTAGAATAAAGGTTTTTGACATAGGTATTGATTATCTGGATTTCTGCAGAATCCATTGTGACTTCACCCTCTTCATTGCTAATTACATAGATTTGAGTCTTTTCTTTCCTTTTTTTGAAAAGATTAGCTAAAGGTTTATCAATTTTAGTTCATCTTACAAAGAATCAATGTTGATTCTTTGTATTGTTGTCTTAGTCTCCATTGCATTAGTTTTGGCTCTGATCTTTATAATTTCCTCCCTCTTTCAAGCTTTGTGCTTGACTTTTTTTCCCTAGATGTTTGAGGTTCAACATTTTGTTGTCTGTTTGAGCTCACTCTGTTTTCTTGATGTGAGAGTTCACTGCTATAAATTTCCCACAGAGGAATGCTTTCATTGCAACTCACAAGTTCTGGTATGTTGTATCAGCATTATCATTTAATTGTAGATACTTTAAATTATTCTTTAATTTCATCTGTGACCTATTGGTTGTTCCAGAAGGTGTTATTTAATTTTCATGTGTTTATGGAGTTTTGTGGTTTCTTTTGCCATTGATTTTCCATTTCATTGCCCTATGGTCTAATAGACCTATGGACCTAATAGTATGGATATAATAATTTCAATTCCTTTGCTTTTACTTAAGAATGTTCTATGAGCTAGTATGCAGTCTTGGAGAATGTCCCATGTGCAGCTGAGAAGAATGTGTATTCTAATGTTGTGAGGTAGAACATTCTGTAGACATCTACTAAGTCCATTTGTTCACAGGTTTGGCTCAGTTCTGCTATTTTTTTTGTTGATTTTTTTGTCTAGTTGATCTATGTGTGACAATGTGGTAGTAAAGTGCCCCCTTCAAATTGTGTTAGTGCTTATATGACTTTTCATGCTTATTAATATTTGTTTCATATACTTGGGTCCACCAGTATTTGGTGCATATATATTTATGATTATTATCCTTTCCTCTTGGAGTTGTACCTTAACAAGTAAGTATTGACCTTCTTTGTCTCTTTGGATCAGTCTTGACTTGAAGTTCACATTATCTGCTTTTTTTTAGGTTGCTGTCATATGATGTAGTGTTTTTCATCCTTTGATTTTCAGTCTATGAATTTCTTTGTGAGTTAAATGTGCTTCTTGTTTGCAACATATGTTGGCTCTTGTTTCTTGATCCATTCTGCCAGTCTGTTTTTTTTTAATTGGTGAATTGAGACCATTTGCATAGATGGTTATAACTGATATGTTTTGGCTTATCCTTGTCATGTTATTTTCCCATTGTTGGTTCCCTGTCTTTCCCCTCTGTTTAATTGCTTGCCTTGCCTTGTGGCTTTTTTCTTTTTATGTTCTTGGAATTGTGGTCTTTGTTATCTCTTTGATGGATGCCCTTCAGAACATTTTGTAGGGCTGGTTTGGTGGTTATGAATTTGTTCAGGTTTTCTTTGTCATGAAAGTATCTGGTTTGTCCATTGATTTTGAAAGATAGTTTTTCAGGGTACATCAATCTGGGTTGGGGTTGTATTCTTTTAGGACTTGAAATGCTTCACTCTGAGCTCTCCTTGACTTAAAGGTTTGTGTTGAGAAGTCTGCTGTGATTCTGATGGGCTTTCCTTTATTGGTAATTTGTTTCTTTTCTCTAATAGCTTTTAATATACAGTTCTTGGAGCACATGTGATTTTATAAAGGACAGATATCACATGTGAGCCAAAATTTATTAACAATAGGCCAACATGTTTAATTTTATGATCTTATGACAAATTATTTTATGAGACATTACTACAATTATTTTTATTTCCAAAATAACAAGAGCAAAGAGAGTTTTGAAATTATTTAATTATTAGATGAGTTGAAAAAATGGTGCATATTCTTGATCACAGCAATCAAATTTTGTGTGCACTAAAGTCCATTGTTTACTTGATGCTATATCACATGCCTAAGACTATACTTAAGGAATATTCTATTGGCTTTTGCTTGAATATGTGTAAGAGAATAGATGTACTAATGCTCTTGAGGGACTATTTTTCTCTATATTTCTACACAATGTATCAGATAAATCACTTAAATAATGCAAATTAAAAATATAAGAGGCATTTTCACATTAAATACACATGAGGATAAAACAGGAATAAAACCATCTCACTTCTTCTGTCACCATTAGGCTACAGAAAAGTAAAATTTTAGCCACCATGCAAAACAGCTTGAAAAAAGAGACTGATTAGAAAAGCACCTTAAGTCCTATATGAAAGAAAATAGGGAAGGGGAAAAAGAATTAAAAATTAGAATACTTTTTGTACTGAAGATCTATCTTCTACAGCAAAGTTGTTATACAGTCTCTGTAGACCATTGAATGTTTTGGATAAGACATGAACAGACTTTTGGATCTTGCTTTTTGATGGAACTACTTTACTTTCAAGTTCTTGGGCTTTCCTTCAATACCTGGTTAAAAACAAGCACAGAAAGTATAACACTGCACATCATTGTGAAAAGGTTTTCCTAAAGCACTGTGAAGGAAAGTTGCTAGTGATTCCATTTTGCAGACTCCATCGTGTACCACTGTGACTGCTGGATTGATGTGCTGATGTATTAAAAGAAAGAGATTTGTTCAGAAGAAACATCCTGAGTAAGGTAGAAGAAATAATGAAAGGTACAAACGAGAGAAGGGAACTATAGTTCTAAACTTGGCATTTCTGGCTCAATTTTTCACTTTTCTTATTGCTATAAACTTTGGGTCAGATTTCTGCTCGAGTTTGCAGATAGGCATGTTAAATATTTAAAGAGTGTCTATATTACAAGGTTCATTGACTCTAAATTCATCTAACCTATCTCATCCACTTTCAAGACTGAGAATACTAAGATAAAAGTAATTTCATTAGTCTTCAACTTTGGTGCTGGGGAACACCATGTTTTTGAACGCCATTGTGAAGAGTTATTGAAAAGATCATAGGACCACAGGTTTGAAGAAAATATCAGAGCTAAGTAATTGAGAAAATGCCTCTTCTTGATACTGAGGTACCAGTCTACAGTGATCATCTACAAAGTACTGAAAGTCTTAGAAAAGCATTCATTGCCCACATGGTCTTAATTATAGAACAAGAGGAGTGTGACTACATGGAGACTATCATCGCCTTCCATTTAAAGGAAGCACATAAGAAGGGTTGGTTACAGAAAAGAAGACAAATTCTTACAGTATGCAGAGAAAAAGGCTAAAGAAATTAAGATGAGAAAAGAAGAGAAAAAGAGAAATGTAAAGGGCCTGTCCAGGACATACAATCTAGATGTAATAGAAATACCTGAAACAGAGGACAAAACAAATGAAACTGAAAGAATAATTACAGAACTAATTGAAGAAAACTTTCCAGAGTTAAAGAACAAAGTAGCCTGCAAATGAAGAAAGCTCACAGGGTAACTTTAAAATTCAATGAGAAGAAAGCAATACCTAGACATATACTCATGACTTTTTTTAAAATTTTAAGGATAAAGAAATGATTTTACAAGTATTCAAATAGAGAAAGCAGGTTATCTAAAAATGGGCAAAAGTGAGACTTATCTCAGATTTACAGTCCTAAATGCCAGAAGACAATGAAACATCTACAGAGTTTTAAGGGGAAATAGTTTTGAACCAAGAATTACATGCCCTGCCAAGTTAGTATTTGTGTATGAAAGCAATTGGAAGACATTCTCAGATACCAAGGGGTTAAGGAAGTTCATTGACCAAGAACCTTCTCTGAAAATTTTGCTGAATCATTTACTGTAGTCAACCGAAAAATTAAAATGAGTAGGGAGATAATTGCATGAAAGAGTTCATCGTTAAATCTAGTTAAGATTACATATAGGGTAATAAACCTAAATGCAAAGTAGATTTGTAATCTAGATCTAAAAATTTCA
Organism: Heterocephalus glaber; assembly: GCF_000247695.1. The sequence goes on from NW_004624757.1 coordinate 24,539,267, forward strand.
GTTTATGTAGTTTAAAACTATCAAAGTACATGCCAAATATTCAACGTAATAGGCAAATTTATACTATCTTATTTTTACCATATAATTTTCTAAAGTTGAATCTTGTTAAGCCAAATGTATGTTAGATAAAAGTGCTTTGTCATTGTGGACAGGAGAAGCACAGAAAAGACATTTTAAATTTTATTCTGACAAAATTGTAAAATGGTACAGTTTTAGTTTCTCTAAAAAACCTAACAAGTTCAAAATGCTAATATGATAATATAAGAAGAAAAGTTGGAATGGGGTGGATATGTTCGAAATACTGATTAGCAAAACCAGTAATTACTGCATCAGACGAGAGTTCATATAATTCTTTTTGTCACTGGATTAAAGACAAAAGGATTTTCGGGGACATTCATTTGCCAGTCTTTATAATGTCCACACCCCCTCCCCCCCCAGGAATAATGCCTAGAAGTCCACAATCACCTTCTACTGTAGGGAAAGCAAGGCCTTGCAGAGCACCTCACAGCAAAGATCCTCCTCGGTGGGAACAATTATATCATGACAGGAACAAGGGCTACCCCCCACATACACCCCAGCAAGAACAATCATCCCATGGGAGACAAACAGCCCTTATGCCCTGAGGATTCCCCTGGAGCTATGAAGCCAGCACTGAGACAATGATCACCTAGACCCTGGCCCAATTCACATCTTTCAGAAAAGCGGGGCTCATTTGTTTCCTGAGTGGGTCAACTTGAACCTCTTCATCAGGGTGACCCCTGCATAAGCTAAGCTGGTGTCTTTTCCCTACTCTCCTTCACTTTCTAACTTGGCCTGATGCACAACACTGATCTGTGATGAGAGTCCATGAACCTATTTTGTGGGGTGTGTTGAGGTCAGCATCTCTTCGGGGAACTCTGGGGACCCCATTCAGTGACACCGAGGATTATATAAAGTAAACTTTTCCTTCACACAGTAATACAGGTGCAGCTTGTCTGCGCTGGACTAAGGAGCTGTAGAGGTGAATTTGTTCTCCATCATAATTCCCAAACAACCTATGCAAACCACTTAACTTTCTTCTTCTTACACTTCAAAGAATTTCCAAACCCCTTAGCAGGATAGATTCTGGTTTCTACTGGACTCAGTGCTCCAAGACCTGGAATTTGAAGACCCCAAACAGATGTCTTTTGTCTCTCAGACCTGCATTTCTTTGGATGACAACCACATAACCTTTCCACTAACTAAGATCTATTAATAGTCGTGGTCCTGGCCTGTACTCTGCAGACCTAATGTTCTGAATTTTAAAGATACATCATTAAAATTTTTCTCTCATAGTTATGGGAGTTAATCATTAAGGTTTCAATGAAGCTCTTCTAATTACTGATTTATAAGCAGCCAGAATTATTGTAAATATATTTCTGAGCTTTCATATCAAACATTAAAATAAAATCTCTTTGAAGAAGTAACAATGACATTTCCTCCACCTGTCATATATGTCAAAACATGCCTAGCAATAATCCTAATTTTTCACATCTTTTTAGAACATAGGCAAGCTATAATTATAATTTAAATCTAGCTAATTAAAATAATTTTAATGGTAACTTTTGAATAATTTTGAAATATATTGTTATATTTAATTATAAACTATACAAAAATATTCTTTTTCCAACTTCAAATACAACCATTTTAATTCTTCCAAAATTTCCCTGTGGATGTGATGTACATGCATGATTTTAAAAGTTGTGATCATAATGTACATTAAATTTTGATGCTTATTACAATAAACCTCATGGATACATGTATCTCTCTGTATAATACATGCTACTATAATTATTTTTGGTACGGCCACTTAGTCAATTTAGTTTACATAAATACACGTTGAACATTTAGATTATTAATAATTTTAATATGTCTAGCAGGGAGCTGTGGCTCGCATTTGTAATTCCAGTGTCTTTGGAAGCTGAAGCAGAGGACTGCAAGTTCAGAGACATCTGGGTAAATCAGTGAGACTGTCTCAAAGTAAAATAAACAGGGCTGGGGAAGTAGTTCAGAATAGAGCTCCTGCCTCACATATAGGCAGCCTTGGGTTCAGTCCCTGGCAAAACAATATTATTTAATAATAAATAATAATAATGCTAACATTTTTTACATTAAAATGGTACTCTAATGATCATATTTGTGAATATTACTATACCATTGTTATGAAACAATTCTTTTAACTCACAAAAAAATTTCAGTAATCTATTCATGTATCTGTTTTGTCAGCCAGGGGAAAGAAACTTCCTGAGGAAACCTACCAATAAAGGAAACTCAATTATCTCTTAGAACTTAAGTCACGATAAAATTTTCAAAATCACTCTGGTATTTTCCTATTTAATGACATTGTTTCCTCATTCTTCAAAGCAGCTAGCTAGGGCTTCTTAAGGCAGCCCTTCAGATGTCTGCTAAGTATATTTTCCTGGACTCCACTCTGGTTCCCTGAAATTGAGTTTCTGGGGACAGATTGAAAATATGCATTATTAAAAGTTTCCAGTTTACTTTGCTGACTACTGATATTTGAAAATTACTGCTTTAGTATGTCTAAGTTACTCATTAAAATTCACCAATCTTCACAACATCATTCTCCATATGCGTCCTATCACCCATATAAACATTCCTTTAACCTGCCTCTGATTCGAAGCCTAGGCTCTTCATTTTCCTCCTTAAATCTTCTTATCCCACTTTATTTAATGATTGTGAATGATATTATCTGTCCACTTCCCTTGTGAGCTTGATTCCATCATGGATATATTCATACAAATTTCTGGAGTGCCCCTGTCACCTCAGTTGGTTAAAATGTTCTATCTCAAAGGATCTAGATTGACCCCTATTAGTGTTTTAGTTGCTGTAATTCTTTCTGATCCTAAGCTTCTCATTCTGGCCAATGATTATCTTTTATACCACAAATTTCTTATACGTATCTGCAGATGATTGATACTCATCTCCTGAATTATATGTAGTTGATCTAGTAAGATGTGCTCAAATAGCAGTAGAATTATTTTGTCAAAGGGAAAAATCTACTCTGTCAATTCTGAATATAGTTCGCAGCATTTGGGAACATTATATAAAGAGCATATGTCGTAAATATGTATTTATTTAGATATTTTAAATGTTATTTTTATAATCAATATGAAATTGAATATTGAACAACTTTAATTTTTTTAGAATTTAATTACTTATGGCAAGCTTCATGCTGTAAGTTTGCATTGATGGGTGAGATAGCAACTAGCTTTAGAAGAACCAGAAATATATTTTTATAGAGATGTAGTTGAAGATACACTCTAATTCTGTAGTTACTATAGTTTACTTTTTAGGAGAAAATTTTGAAAATATCCTTTCCCTATGTTATAGTGTCAGAAAAGTATCCTGATCAATTTGCTTTTGTGGTTGGATAATATGAGCATTTTATCTAAATTTATTTTCTCTTTTTTTGTCACCAGGAAACTTGAGCCAAATGCTTCAGCCAGTTCTCAGCTATGTGCAAGAAACTACATGGTGAAATTTTATGTGCCAATATTTTTATTCTTTCTTTTCTCTACCCATACTATCCCTTTTGTCTTACTCTAAAAGCACTTCATTTTTTTCAGTATGTTATATACTTTTATAAATTATTTTAACTATTGCCTGGAGCAAGATTCAGAATACACTTTTTAATAAGGTTATAGCAGTAGTATTTGTAATTTTAACAACATTGTCATTTAAATATTTTTGGCTAATAGACAAGTATTTGAATGTTGTTTTCATCTGCATTCTTTTGATAATCTGCTATGTTAAATATCTTTCATTTATTTTTCTTCTCAAGTAAAATTTTTATTCATGCCCTTTTATAATTTAAATATTTTCTTTTGTCTGAATTTATTAACTAGGCAGGTAGGTAGATAGACAGGCAGGCAAAGAATGATAGGAAAATACAGATAATTCAAATACAATGCATGTGTTTTTCTTACCTGATGAAGCATATCTCCACTGACATTTTTCATTTGTTTTTAATGCTAATTTTTATTGAACAAAAGGTTTGAATTTATATTCATGAAAATATTTTCCCATGTTATTTTTTCTACTATTGCTGACTGCTTTGAAAATAATTCTTGATAATAAGCAAAGCACTAAAAGCATTTAAAAATAGAAACCAATACAAAAAAAAAAATCCCTGAAGCTTATGGTATTCCACTGCACCATGAATTTAAGTTTATTTGCATGATCAATGGAAATTGCTAGTAGACAACTGTGCTAGCCTACAATTTTTAGATGGAATGCTGTTGTAGCAATGGTAGTGTATTGAGAAAAATCAATACGTTTGAATATATGGAGTTAAAATGGCTACTATTTCACAAATGTTAAAGTCAATAAAGGACTCATAAAAAACTCAATGCTATATAAAGTGTGTATAAATTTATGATGATGGATCTGCTGTGCCTTTGAAGCAAACATAAATGTACCACCTAAGTGGAATGAGTTTTGTATACTCTTGTCTAGAATGTCTGTGTTTTCTTTGATTTGTTATTATAAGAGTAATCTTAATTAAGGCCCATAACAACATATGGGCCCGAAATGGAAGATTTGTATGTCTGAGTGATTCTAAACTCATGAGTAATCCTTCACCCATGACTTGAAATTAATGTCCTTGTACAAAACCAACTCTGCAACCTGCCATCTGCAACTTGAAGAAGTGATGTGCCCAACTCGAGAAGCCTATCCTTTATCAGGAGTTCTACAAAACTGAACTGAAACAATCTCCTAGAAATATTGGCTTCCTTTGCTATTATGTGTTTTTCTTGAATCCATTTGTAGATTGTTCATCTTCAATGGTATTAATTTTACCTTTCCCAAGTACCCTAGTTAAAGCAAAACTTCTGAGCCTCAATATACCTGGGAGTTAACCATTTGTATTCTATTGTATTTTTCTTTGTAGCCTGTGTTGTAACTGGATTATTATACCCTTACCTGTTTATATAAAACCTGCTTTGCTTACAAGAATATAAACTCCATTCAAGCACAGATTTTCTGTTCCTGCTATATCCTCAGTGATGACTCTACATGTCTGTCGAATGAGTGAATACATTCTCCAAAGCATATCATATTAACAGTGTCAGCTCTAAGTAAGCAGAGATCTAAAGGGGTATAAAAATTTAATCCTAGTTGATATCTCATTTAAAAAGAGAGTTCTCTAGATGAGGACTATTCTGTCTTTCTCTATGAAGACAATATAATTGTGAAAGAAATAGGAAGGGTGCCAGACTGGGTTCAAACTCCTGTGCAGGCATTTAGGTACTCTGTGGTTCCCACAAAGTCGTTGATGGCTCTTATTCTCATACTTGTTTGTACATTAAAGATTCCACTCTTTGGATTAGTAGAAGACTCATAAAATCTATTGTTTGCAAATGTGTAGTAGAATATGATAGGTACTCATCAAATGTAAATTGTGTCCTTTTTCATCTATGAATAAAATGCCATGGACATATTCTATAGGACAGTTCAAAAACTAATTTCTTCTTTGTTCAGTGAGAGAGATCAGCAACATAGTTTTTCTCTAGAAGTTTGTAAAAATTAATAACAGATCCATCTTATATGAGAATTAATATCACACCTAAAAAGAAAAGTGCATTTACTTTAATAACATTTTTATAATATAAATTTAAAAGTCTCCCCACAGTACTGTTGAAGGTTGAGCAGTAGAAGAGATGTTATTACTGAGAAACCCATGGGAAACTCAACTTCATCAAGAGATTAAGAAATCAAAACCAAAAACTACAACTTTGCAGGCAGACACTTAAACCTGGAGAAGCAATAGCACAAGGTGATTTTGATCAGCCACATGGCAGTTTCAGATTCAGGAATTTTCCTCTGCACCGTGTTTCTTATGCTTCTGTTGCAAAAAAGAATCTAACTCAAGAGACTTGGGGAAAAGCATTGTGCTCCTGGGATACCGCGAAGGTTTAACTCAAACTTGCCTTCAGTCCTGTGCCCTTAAACACACAGGCTTGCCATGAGAGTGTGTGTGTAATTTGAGCCTTCGGGGAAGAAAAATGCCAACAAAATGAGGAAGAAGACACCTTCCCATGAAATATATAAAGTGACTCCAAAAAAAGAAAAAGAAAGAGGTGAGATGGAAGAGTGAAAAAGAAAGGGGAATTACTGACAATTAAATACAGGCTAAAAGGCATCCCTCACCCTAACTATTACATTATCCAAATTTCTCTTGGTAATAGCAGTAACACCCATTGCTCTAAAAAAAACTAATAGTGGGTCTGGTTGCTCTAATTTAATGATTCATAAGTTAAATTTAATCTCTGGTGCTTACTATTTGGCCTGAAAAAGTAGAACCCTACGGATATTACTTCTTCCATTTAAATACTTGTTCCATTTAATTACTTCTACTTCATATGGTCCAATGTATGTTAAAACAAGCCATTTAAAAATTAAAATATTGTTTCAAGGCTGTGTAAATATAGGAGTGATTGTCCTGTTTCTCTAGTTAAAAACAATTGAATTTGGTCTGTTCTTAAAAAGAATGGATAGTAACTCAAGGGGAATTACCAAAATACTGTGGTCTCACCCATGAAACACCTTCATGCTCAATAGTCAATATTATTGAAAACTTTGATTTCATCCAAGCAGCAACTGATAAATACTTTGTTACTAGAGATTTGGATAGTATTTTCTCTTTAGTATTTACTTCAACAGACTCAGCCACAGTGCATCTTCACCTTGAAAGTCTTTGGCAGACTTTTCATGGGCACAAAACATCCTTGCCATTATGTATAAATTTTGTAGGCAACATCTTAACTGCATCCACCTTTCTCTAAAAGCACAGGTAGGACATTTCATCGATCATGCCTTTCTTGGAGATTAGTTTGACATACCCAACAAGAACAAATAATATTTGAGTCCTTTCTGGGTTCTGAAGGGATCATATTCCTCATTTACAAATGCTACTTAATTTTACTAATGCCAGTCCTTGCAGACTGGCCCACCTTGAATGGGAATACTTACAACAAAAGGCTCCAGAATTGCCTGAATTAAAGATCAAAGAATCAGCTATTCCTTCACTGTTGAGACCCTGTTAATCTTCTCATGTCTACTGGAGTTTCTAGTTCACCTATGAAGGCCCTCTTTGGGGCCCATTGATTTCTAATGTGAGAATCTTTTCTCAGAAACATCAGAGGAGCTGGACTAGTCACATATGACACTGTTGTGGAATTTGAGAGTTTACAGATGCTGAGCCTGTGGCAGTCCACACAGCTGTTCAAAATGTTGGCATGGCTACCAAGGACTCCCTGCTACTGGATGGAACCCACCAGCACCCTCTGGCCTGTCTTCCCTGCAGAAGGATAGCTCCCTTGTCCTTAGCCATTGTCACAGACACAGTGATAGAGGAGGCCACTATCCTCCTAGATCTCCTAATTGCCTGAGGTGTTTCTGTGAGATTAACCAGGTGAAATAGGCCAGGGAACTTACGTCTGTTGATTGCCAACATTACTTGCAGTGGTTGTCACTATTGTATGTGATGGAGCTCAGTGAAATGTTGTTATATTTTTCTCTTAATTAGTATGTCCCACCTAAAGGAGGAGACTCCAAAACCTGCACAAGCAGACAGATGCCATGCAGTCATTGTTGCACTGGATGCCCTGGCCAACAGTTGGGTTCTTTTCCACATTTTTGCCAACTCTTGGAGCACTTTCAAGAGACTAGCTGCCAAGTTTGGCCAATGGCAGAAATAAGCCTTTTTCTAAAGTTGCCCTTCCTGGGGCAGAGATGTCTAGGAATCTCTTGCCTCACAGGCACCCAAAGTATAATTAAAATGTCATAAAATAACAGCCTAACTAGGGTATTCCATATGATTTTTGGAGTTCTCAACCTTACTAATAGTGACTAAGGTGTTCATTTCTGTTCTCAAAATACATGATGCAGGTCTTTTGAAGAAGCCACTAACTTGGATTTTCAACTCCACCATAGATTGATTTAATAAAGAGCCTCTTTATAATCTATATGTTATAAGATAGCAAATGGTCTGTCACTAATTTCACAAGAATTATTTAGGCTAAATTCAGTCTCCCTTGGGACTATATATATATATACACATACCTTTATCAATGTCACATAATTCTGCCAATTTATTTCATTGGCCATAAAGTTCAAGTTTTCAGCAGCCATGTGCCCAGCCACCAGGTAGGCCTCCTGCTCTGGGGATGAAGTGGAATTAGGGGAGCAGTTGTGCTATGTAGCCTAACTTTGTAGATTACTCCCTGTGTCACCCTAACATCTTGGGGTCTTATTGGGCATCTCAAACTAACCATGAGACATCCCTATCTCACGTTATTCCAAATACTCCTCCTCCCACAGCCTCTGTTCAGTCTCAGAATGCAGGGCCTGGAATAAAATAATAACAACTAACTTGAATTCTTCAATGCTTAATGTGTTCCATTAATTTAGGTGTCAATCTAGCTAAACTGATAAATTCAGTTTTCTTTTTTTTTTTTTGTACTGGGGATTGAACTCGGGCCCTTGCGCTTGCTCAGCAGGCGGTGAAACCACTGAGCTAAATACCCGGCCAAGTTTTCTTAACTTCACGAAACATCTTATTTCATACACACAATATTTTCCTTTGTAAAAAAAGTGTATTTTCATCCATTTCCTCTATATTGCTAAATAGAAAGAGTAGATGTAAATAAGTGGAATTTTTAAAGCAAAATTATAAATAGCTTTAGATAAGCAAGTACTGATATCTGTTACTTCTAATGAAAATAAATATTAGCAATGCAAATAAGCATTAAACTGTGGGATGCAAGACACAACTTTAATTTTTCTTGAAATCTTTAGCCATATTTTTAGTAAGCTTTTTTAGTCCTGAGCTAACTTTGCATGACTCTGGGCTAAGAGTCTTTTTTTCTTTCTTTCTTTGATTTTTCTTCTTTCATTAGTACATGGTTTCAGTGCCTCAGGATTCCATTCCCCATATAGGGGTGATGCATGTACATAACACATATCAATTGTTTTTATATCTCTTTCTCCCCCTTCTCCCCTTTTCTTTCCTTCTCTTAGCCCCCTTTCCTTTTGGACAAAAACAATCTCCCTGTTTCTTATTATCTATCTTTTATTTTGCTCTTAATTTATATTTTAATTTCTCAAATAAGAGAAAGCATATGATGTTCAAACTTATGTGTCTGGTTTATTTCACTTAATATTATGATTTCAAGGTGCATTTATTTTCCTACAAATGTTGCAAATTCATTCTTCTTTATGGCAGAGTAGCACTCCATTGTATCTAAATACCACATTTTCTTCATCCATTCATCTGTTGATGGACACATGGGATGATTCTAAGATTTAGCTGTTATAAACTGCTACAAAGATATATGCATGCATAACTGTAATGTGATATCCTTTACTCTTTGGGGGAATATACTTAAAAGGAGAATAGCTGGGTTGAATGGTATTTCTACTTTTAGTTTTTTGAAGAATCTCCATACTGATTTCCATAATCGTTGTAGTAGCTTACATTCCCAATAACAATTTGGAAGCATTCCTAAATCCAGCCTCTCCAGCATTTGGGGGAGTGTCTAATTTTTTTGGTTTGGTTTTTGAGTCAGGGTCTGCTATGTAGTTCAGGCTGGCTTTGAACTCACTAAGTAGTCCAGGCTGGCCTCTAATTCATACCACGCCTCCTGCCTCAGACTCCCAAGTTCTGGGATTACAGATGTGCACCACCATGCCCTGCTGGGGATGGGGTCTAATTTTTTGAGTGGTTTTTGGTATGTTGTAGATATTAGTCCCTTGTCAAAGGAATTACTGGCAAAAATTTATTCCATTCTGTACGTTGTGTCTTCACTGTCTTGCTTTTTTTCTTTGTTATTCCAAAGCTTTTTAATTTGATATGATGTCATTTGTTGACTCGTGATGTTATTTCTTGTGCAGTTGAGGTTTTCTTAATACCTCAACATTTTTACTATGTATAACCTAGCTCTGATAGTATTTGAGCTTACATTTGCTCAGTAATTTATCATGGAACTTACTCTGTTTTTGTGGCCAGTTCCTAATGGTAGTTTCCCACTCTTTTCAATTAAAGATTCTCTGACCATACTTATTCCCTCTTTGATCTAAACAGTGAAAACAAAAAATTACTAAAATCTTGCTAGAAAACAATGGGTCAATGTTATAAAATCATAAATATTATAGATCAGAATAGGGCACAAGAATTATAACTCAAAACGTACCAGTTGTGGTTTTTTATTTAGTAGAATTCAAAAATGTTCAACTTTAGCATAATAAAGGCACAAATAATTGTAGAACCCTGGCTTCATACTTGAGAATATAGAAACTGATCTTATGGCAAAGAAAAGACAAATTCACATGAGAGGAAGATTAGCACAGCTAATTAAAAAGGAACTCAAAGTAGAGAGTTGGGAACATGAGTATGGAAAACAGACTCTCAGGTGACTTTAATTATCTTAAGTTGGTATTTATGCTGTTGTATAATTACCTCCTCTTGAGTATGAGCTTGTGAGATTCTTTTAGCCAACTGAGTTCATGAAAGATTATCATTTCCCCAGTAACATTATACAATTAAACTTCTGTCTCACTATCCAACTCTGTGCCTTCCTAGCTTTATAAAGGGGAGGCTAACATGCCAAGTAACTGAGAGAAGCCTCCATCCACAGTCCAAAGTGCTGAGGCTGTAATCCCAGAAGGAACTGAGTCATACCCTCAACCATAGACATGACCTGGGTGCTCTGCAAACCCACCCTCATCTGTATCTTAAACAGAGCTTGCTGCAAACCTGTATACACTGTGACCGAATTCATCACACGCAGAAGCTGGGAGGAATAAAAATTATTTCAGGTTGATACATTTGTGGTAATGTGTTATACATCAACAGGTAATATAATGGATCAACTCATTTTTTAAAACTTAAAACAATATAATTTTTTTTTTTTACAAAGGATGTTTCTGTGAGTCAAAGGTTGATTTCACTTTACAGGTTGGATTTCCACTTCCGTTCTTCCATATATCTCATTTTGTAGCTCTAGGCTCCAAGTCAGAGCAGGCTAATTAATATATATATATATATATATCAGATATATACAGTATATATGCCTTGGATTTCAGTAACTTGTTCTGCAAGTGTTCCTCAAGATGAGAAAACATTTCTAATAAATTTTAATTTGATAAATGTGTGATGTCTTGAAATAGGAGTAGTACCTAACACTGAATGCCACAAGATCACAATTGAGCCAGTGGCTCCCCGCCTCTGCCTCTCTCTCTCTCTCTCTCTCTCTCTCTCTCTCTCCCCCTCTCCCTCAGCTTGTGGGTGATCATCTCCCAACAGCAAGAGGTTATGGAAAAGATCTTGTCTGTAGAGGAGGAGCAGAAAAAGGCAGCAAAATTCCTGACTTCAAATGAGATTAGAGAGATGTGTGAAATATGGGAAACTGAAAAATTTCATAGAAAGGCACCACCCAAATAAGGACGTGGCACTGAAAGCATAGAATCTGTTTAATGGCAATGCAGTGTCACATTACCACAAAGTCTTCGGAAGCAGGCAAAAGCAAGTGTCACTGAATAGCTTCCTTGTTAAGGTTGACAAAAAGAAAAAGGTTACATTTAGCCAATAGATACCAGCGATTCCATTAGTAATAGTGCTCTGATCATGATTCTCTATGAAGAGCTAGAATTACACTCCTGATCTTACACACACAGTCCTGCTCACTTCTCTGGCCTAGTGTCTCACCGAAAGCCAATCCTGCCATTCTCCACTATAGTTTTACTTAGACATTGAATATTTTCTCAAAACCAGCCAACAATTTTCTACTGCAGAAACACCTAAAATCTATCACCAGGAAGGGAGTGATGTGATCTAAGAATACAAAGATAGCGATGGATGATTATCCAAGAAGATTGAAGTGATATACTCCTAAGAATTCAGAGTTCTAGCTGAGTCAGACTTTATTTGTATCAATAATCTTCTCCCTTACATTCTCTTTTTATTTTCTTCTGATTTCTTTTTTTTATTTTTTTGAGACAATGTCTCACTATGCAGTTCAGGCTGGCCTTGAACTCACTTTGTAGCCCAGGGTAGTCTCTAACTCCCACAATCCTCCTGCCTCAGCCTCCAATTACAGGCATGTACCAACATACCAGACAGCCCTTATATTTTCAACATACTGCTGTGTTAAAACTTCCTCAGAAAACACATACTAGTTTATATTTTGGATTAAATCTTATAAAATTATTATTTCCAGGTTAAAAATACAAATAGCAACAACTGTACATATTTCAGTTTAATACTGAAATTACTTCAGAGCTTATCTCCAATAAAAAGGGGAACTTTAATCAGATAGAAAGGGAGTAATTCAGGAAAAAATAAAACTCCCTACATTCTAAATTAAACTTGGAGAAACAATGACAAAATGGAAATCTAAGCCGTTTAAAACTTGCGTTGTCATCATGAAACTAGGATTACTTTCATTTTCTCCCTTTTCAGGGAGTACATTGACTCTATTGTTACTATTCTTCTATATCTTCAAGATGACCTATTTTTACTCGGGCATGTTTATCAAACACATAGTACAAATAGATGTAATATGGCTTATCTACTGTTAAATTTTTCTAGCAAAAGGCATTTAAAGCAACTTTACTTCTGACATCATTTGTTAAATTTAATTTTACAATTATGCAAATGAAACAAAAAGAATAAATTGCTCTGCAGGAGAAGAAAAACACATTTGGGTCCATTGTCTTAATTTTCTATTGTTAAATGATGCAAGTTAGTTGACTACTAAGTAATGCTTTGCGGAGTTGCATTTGAGACAATTTCTGTTATATTCTTCCCTGCACAGTGATAACTCTGTGTTTTACTTAATTTAGATTGCTTATAATTAAAAAACAAACCTAACCTCCTATACTTAATTACTTTTGCTTTGTTCTCAGATTCCCCCCTTTTAAGTACTTGTGTAATCAGTGATCAAATGTACCAGGCTTTTAGACAGTTGATGTTTATAGGGTATTTGTACCGCCTCATTTGGTGGATTGCTTGGAATAAAGATAATAAGGTTGGTATTAGTAGAACACAGCTCCAGATCAACACTTTCAATTTATTTTAAGGACCATAACCCTTGCTATTGCATAAAATTCCCAAACCAAAGGAAGAAAGTGCACACTACATTTAAAAACACAAAATGGTATCTGTTTATATCTCAACAGGACTTCTCATGAAATGTTGAGCCCCAAATGCTTTGAGAAGCTTGTTTGCATTTGTTGTTGTTGTTGCTTTTCCTTTTAAACTGTGGTTATGATGTGAAAGGACAATTGAAAGCCAGAGAAAACTCTTCATATTGTAGGGGTTTCTCAGATGGAAGGTACTACAAATGACAATCTGCAGCAATAGAAACACATAGCAGGATTAGCTCTTGGCAGATGGGGAAAAAAAAAACATTTAACTGAGGATTTGCGACATGGTAAATTTACAAGTAAGGGCATTTTTACTGCTATATTTTAAAACCTCTCATATGTGATGAGAATCTGAAACCTCCAGTTTAGTAAACTGAAAATATTTTTAAAGATAAAAAACAGAAAAATTATCTCTTCTCGGCCTTTTGGCTAAGAGCAAGTGTAAAAAACAGAAAAATGGAAAAGGAAAAGAATGAAGGAGAGAAATGAAACATTTGCCTTGCGAATTCACCTCATTCCTCGGCAGTTGAGACAGGCTATCTAAATGGTGTCTGGAACGCTGCTCCTGTGAAGTCTTCAGAGCTCCTTTGCTGTTTTTTAGAAAGTACACCACATGCATACCTGTAATGTGAACATGCTTATGTAATTCTTATTAAGTTCCTGGCTTAGTGTTCATCACCATCAGCTTTCCCAGTGAGCCCTGGGAGACATGGTATCAATGCTAGAAATAAATTAAACAGGACAAACATACACTAAAAAACAAAATTATTTTTCCAATACCATAATATTTTATTTTTCAATTACATAACCGACAGAGTCATTTCTCTATGAAGAATTTCAATAAAAACTTCTTGAAGGCAATTGAACCTAATTTATTACCATTCACAATTATTTATTTGGGTGTATTGTTATCAAGCATTTGTATTTTTAGAATTTTTTTAAAAACATCGTTAGTCTGAAATTTTTAGTTTCTTTTGGTAGTCAAATTAGACACACATACATACCCACACACACACTCACATTCATTCACATACAAAACAAAGAAACCAGTGGGACATTAAAATCCACTCTCTAATATTGTACCACATTCTATTAAGTGGCACTAATTGCATTGGGAATGAAAATTAATTGAGAAGCCTTCAGCATCTTTGCATAGTTGCTTGAACTTCACATTATCTTTGGAGTTCATCCTAAGTGAGCAGTTTTTTCACACTGTCTTCATATTCTGCAACCTAATGTGAACAAATGTATGTATAATTCACCAGTGCGTCACCACTGAAATGCTGTGATTCAATATAACCAAAGTACATAAAAATGACAATATAGTTATTTCCCAATTATCCCACAGTGGCAGAGTAACCAGTGTTTCAATGTAAAGTGTAATTGATTCCTAATTACTGTACTTTCCCAGAAAGGCCACAGTCCATAACTTCATTAAATAGTGAAAACACAAATTACTATTCATAAGAAAATAATTAGCATACACTATATGCTTATTTACCTTCTAATCTGTAAATGCTTTGGATTCTGGGTTGCAGACAGGCGGAAGAGTTTACAGTATTTCATTCAATGTTTCCTCAGGGAACAGAACGTTTTCCCAGTGATGTTAATTTAGGAGGAGAAAATAAAACACTGGTTATTTGATATTTGATGTGGACTCTATGCTTCAGCCCAGTTCTGGGACCATTTCCCAAAGAGGGATGTCTAAGAGGTGATCCATTTTGAATACAGGGTGCATTAACTGTTACATGTAGTAAGTCTTGTTAGGGTTCAAGGACGATGAGAGAGAAGAAATGACAGTGTGATAGAGCACAGAAGAAAGGGGTGTAGCTACTGCTTAATGAGTGACATAGGGGTACATAGTTTAAGCATAAGTATCATTCAGGCAATTTTATTCTAGAGATGCTAATGAAACAAAGGAGGGGCAACATATCTCTGAACATTGTGGAGAAATGAGCAAACAAAATAGATCTCATACACACATAAAGAATATCTTGAGGCCTGTTATAGAACACTCACATGAAGGCTCAGAATACTGACTTTTAATAGTACTGGAGTTGAGCTTCCTACCTCTACACCGTCCTATTAAAGAACGTTTTAAGTGTTTTTAGTTGCCTTTAACTTGCCATAACCTTTCAGATGAATGGCAAATGTTGGACTGCAATATAATTTAAATTATTTATATAATGAATTACTTGAATGATAGTAATAAAAACATGCAGTGTTAATCACCAAGACTTGAGCTTACAGCTGCCATAATTCTGGTGTACTCTTTGAAATAAGCTCGTCACATTTGATAAACATGCCATTAAACAGATTGTAGCCAAGCATTGGTCTATTTTTGAGTCTTGGGCATATGCATATGAGCTCCCATGAAATTGTAGATGGAAACACAACAATATAATATCTGTTATGCTGAACTAAATAAATTTCAGGCAGGGCACAAGGTTATCTCCTGGGCCCCTGCTCTTTCTATGTCATGATAATTTAGGAAATAAGCATTAGGCAAATATATAGTAGAAGTCCTTTTGTAGGTTGATGTATTCAACCTCTAGCTGCTAGGTGTATCAGAAAGTACAACTCTAAGTCTTTTATTTCTGGAGGACTTTCTTTGGTCTATTCAGATGGAAATCTATGCCTTTCTGTATTCTACGCATAAGTCCTTGGCCAATGACTAAAACCATCTTTCTATCTATCTATCCATCTATCTATCCAGGTATCTACATTATATACACACACAAACATAAATAATTTATTCACTGTTTCTCCAATAAGACTTAGAAGACCATACCTCAGATAAAATATCATTATATCTTTTTAAGAATGTTGGTGTTCTGTGTTCTTTTAGACGATAGTCAATCAGATCTAGCCACAAGAAGAGACACAGGAGAAGCACCAGAGAAACAAGTTTCTTATATTCAGAGAACTCAGGGAATGACCACATGCCATGCAGGTTGACAAGGGAAGTGCCAGGTTTGGTCACAACACTCAATCCTGAAATTATAGGTGTAGAAAATTATTGCCTCGTGGGATTTATGGACCAGATAGAGGATGTTTGGCTCTGGGCTGGTTTAAATCTCAAAAACAAGCTCATGCTCAGTTCTTTACTGTCTCTAAGAATTGGCTAGTTTTGAGAGATGTAGTCTCTTCCCAGCCAACAAGATTTGATTAATTAAGATTAAGATGCCAAAACATATAGCATGCAAGAATTTTAAATAGGTATGTAATGTAATTGGTAAAGTGTCTGAGTTGACTCTGATATGCAGAGACTCAAAGCACCATCCTGGCCCCCTACCTGCACACAGGCATAGAGAAGTTAAACAATGAACTAAGTCATGGTGAGAGTTCACCCTATAGTATGTCCCCTCAATTCACAGTACTGTTAAGGAAACATTTATTGGATTCCTGAATACAATATCGGACATGACATACTTAGTTGCAACAGAACACTCACTTTGTTGCTCTTTGTCATTATACAGTTCCAAGAAGGTTATGGAACCATCATATTGGTTCACTATACTGATGAAATCAGATTAATAAATCCTATAAGCAATGGATACAAGCACTTGGGATATGTAATAAAATGTGTACACCAAGATAAGGGAGAATAAGCACTACAAATGTTCATTAATGATGCTTTAAGGAGTCCATTGGCTTAGCAATGCTAAATCATAGCATCAAAATAAAGAGCTAGTCATTGCATCTTAGACCTTTTCCCAATAAGAGAGAAGCTCCATGTTCAGTATGCCTTTCTAGTATATTCTACAGATGAAATTACTGCTACAATTGATTTTACATGGATGGCTAGCAGGTTTTAAAGGGCTTCACACAGAAAAGACTAAACAGCTGGTACAGGCTGAAGATAGGCAACACTATCACTGATCCTAGGATACTGGGTATCAAATCAGACAATTTAATATTTGCCATATTTAGAATACATATTCTAAATTGTGTGCATTTTACAGCATATGATTTGGTGTCTTTGACTCTGCTGATTGGGAGAAGGTAGCAAAAGGGACAATCTTTCTCTTAAAAGCTCCAATAGTACATTTCTGCTTAGCTCCTGAGGAATCTAGAACAAGGGTGTACCATCTGTGTTAACTCTGTACTTTAACACTAACTCCTATCCTTCCCAGCTGATGGGCCAGGTTACCATTTGCCCTTGGGACGTCAAAGGCTTACATATGTAAAACTGCCCATGACAAACCAGGTACCGCTGCAACCATCAGTCATGTAATTACTCACTGCAGATTCAAATTTTGTGATTCATATACTCTGGATTACACCCACAATGACAAAACTGACCTCTTTTTATAGAATTTGTGCTGCTACTTGTAAAAGTATTTTACATGTTAGGGATCAATGGATGCTGAAGTTAATTTCTTCTAGGTAATGAATATTATCTTCTAGGTAATGAATATTATTATTTTTAACAAATCTAGTATTTTACATTTTATATTACACAAGATTGTTATTTGCTGTATCTCCTCAGATATATGGGTATGAGTATATACAGATAAGCACACACATAGATTGTATCTCTTTCTCTCTCCATATATCAATATATATACATATATAAATATATATATATATAAAATACCAAATGTATAATAAGTTTATGGGCCCCTAAAATAGCTATTTGTCTTTTAAACTTGTCTGATAATTAGCATAGATAATTTTATATGTAGCTTAAATTTAATTTCAAACTATTCAGCATGTAATTCAATGTGCTAATATTCAGAACCAATGTAGGAAGTTCAAATTTGATCTGATTGTCTTTTGTTTAAAAATAGCCTTTTTTCTGATAATTTCATTTAAAAGACTATTTTTTCAGCACTGGGCTGACCCTCTACACCTGAAAATTAATATTTTTTTTTTCAATTTTTTTTCTGTTTTGGAGAGGTTATATTTTCTCTCCTTGATCTTACTATATATTTTTTAGATAAGTCTAGTGTTTTGTCTCAAAATGTCTTACTCTTTCTGTCATATTTACCTTTGGTTATTTTTCTATATATTCTGGAAGATTTCATTCTGCTTAGTATTTGGTTTACCTGCCTCATCTTCTAAACTACATATTCTACTAGTCTATTATTTAGAATATTCACTTTAAATAATTTTTATCATTTTGTTTTTGTTTCTAGGTGCTCCTTTTATTCTCTTATTGATCTTTCATAAGACCTTTTTTTTCTTAGAGATTTAATGTTTTCTATTTCTCAGTGAATACCACTTTGAAATATTCAATATTCTTTTTTTTTTTTTTTTTTTGCCTGAACTCTATGTCTGTTCATTTCCAGGTCACTCATTCTGTGTGCTCATTTTGATCCATCTAGTTCATCCTTGTCATTGCTCTCAAATTTCTCATGCTTCTTAATTTGTATCCATGAATGAAAATTTAGGCTAATTGGGTATGTGGTGTGCACTGCTTTTCAGCTGTGAAAGTTTATTTCACACAATGGTCTCTTCCTTGAAGATAACAATGGCAACACACTTTAAATTGAAGGAATCTGACACCTGAGAAGTGCTCCTGAAAGTGCACAGGTTCGCTTACTGGCTACACTCATCATTACTTTAAGGGACGATCCCAGAATTAAACTAAAGTCCTGAACATTACATAAAACTGAGCTGTCTTCTTTTTAATTTTGATTCCCACATTTTAATATATAAGTATTTCAAGCTTAAATATTCCTTTTATTCAGTACTTTAAACTTACATAAATGCCTTTAGCAGACTGACAGTGATTCTGTACATGTGGGACAGTGAGAAGATCCAATTGACCAAAGTATTGAAACTGTAGCTTTCAAATAACAAGATGATAATCCTAAGGTCATTTTCTGCACTTCAATATTTTTTAGTTTGACTCTAAAACTAGGTGGTTTCTCTGCAAAGAACTTAGATAATGGTGGTGGTTAGGTTGTACTTTTCTCTGATTCATCTTCCATTTCAAAAGGGAATCTATGAGAATGAACATTGAAATAAACATTGTAAGATATAACTAAAAATATCAAAAGATGAATTAAAAATATATTTTTCTAGATATTCAAACTATAACTGATTGAACATTTCTTTATAATTATCTTGTTCCATCATATCTATCACTTGTTGATTAGGCTTCAGGTATTAAGTAATCAGTGAAGTTGTTGATATTATTAATGATTTTCCTTTACTTATTTAAAAAATTCTGAATTTTTAAACTTAAAGACTATCATAAGAAAGCATGTGGAAGTATTTTTAAAATGTATGCTTCTCCAAGAACTTATCTCTCTCAATCAGGATGTATTTGAGACTGTAATACCAAACCAAAACCAGAAATGCTCTAAATTGCAAATTGCTATAAAGTGATAACATTCATCCTACATCACAAAATTAAATTTTTTATTCCCCAACAAATCCTTTGTCATTTTTAATTGACTATTATATAAATGAATGCTATAAATTTGAGGTTATAATAAATAGATGTGTGCATTACAACCAAGATAATGCAATTCTATGTGTTTTATATACTATTTAAATTCATTTAAAAACTTCAAAACTGATAATATATTTTCTAAATTTCATTCTTTTAACAGCAAAACAGTCTGGCTGATATTTGTTTTAGTTTGGTTTTGAAATACTTCATTTGCTATGTGTGAAATTAGTAATTTTAAAGCACAGTTGTACTTTTGAAACTAAAATTTATACATTCTTTGTTAAGAACTGTGATCAAGAAAATAATAGATGGAAATTTAATATTTATCATGAAATTTTTATAGCACCAATGTTGAGAAATTCAAGCATTACTCTCAAATATAATCTGTTAAAGCCATCTTCTGACTAAACACCAGATCATTTATCTTGAAACTAAAGAATTAAGTATAAATATCTAAGCATAATCCCCATTATGCTGGTTTATGGATTTGAATTTTTACATATATTTCTAGAGGTCATCACAGGAGTGTATCTATTATGATCTCTTAAATTTAGCATTCTAGAATAAAATTTTAAGTATATTTTGACATAACTTTGATTTTTATAGGGTTCTGAACATGCAACTTACCTAACACTGTTTTCATTGTTTAGCAGCTAAAAACTAAAATAGTAGGGAATTTATTCTTTAATAATGACTTGTTGCAGTATTTCACTACAAAATTTCTATGGATGTCACTAGAGTATAACATATATAAGTTCAGTATAATTTATAGTATTTCCTTCTCCACTTGAAAGTGTCTCCCAGGTACCCCAATCTACTTCTGTTAATCTGTAGCTGTTAACCTGTAGCTGATCTTCCTGAAGTGCAGTATCTACCCTGAGAGAAGCAAGGCTAATCTTACAGATGAGTTTGTGGTTGTGGTAGCTGAGTTCTCTGTGATACGTGCAATATTTTATGTTACTTTCCTTGTATACGTCTCTTTACGCCAAGCTTCCTTACTTTTTCTTGTTAGTGTTATATAGCCCTTGAATTACATATGCTTCTCTTTCCTTGAACACAGTCCCCTTTTCACAAGTTACCATCTAGTTCCTTTGCCCCTGCTGACCCTGGGACACACTGATGATTTTAGAAAGTTCTGGGTCTCAGTGAGATCATGAGCTCCAGGGCTGCACCTTGGCCATGAAGTGTCAGTAGCTGCTGATTACTGACTGTCTGGGCTTCACACTCTCATTTAGAGCCAGTTCCTCCTAGGTTTTCTTGTATTAATGTGGAGTTGTCGTGTGTCAGCCAGCATCTGCTCTGACAGTGACAAGGTGAGAATGGAGTTGAGACTCTGGCTTCTCTCCTTTGTGACGGCCCATTCCAGACTAATGGTGTGATTTGTTCTAGATGGGAAGTCAGAGCGAAGAAGCTAGCCCGTTTCTTTCTCTGTTATCTCCGGCCCTCTTAGCATCCCTACATCAGTGTGGAATGGGTGGACTGTATTTACTTTTATAGTAGTAAGAATACATATCTTCATCTCATTTGTCGTTGGAAATCAGTATTTCTATAATGTGAAAATGTGACCTTATCAGCATGACTAATGAAAGTCTTCTCAAGAAGAATCTTATAATTAAAAAAAATTCCAGCACACAACCCCTGTCACAGACTCTGGCACAGAACAACAGCCACTGTCATGCACTACCCCACTTCACCATCCATCAACTTCATCTTTATGTCTTGCTTCCCTTTGGTATGGAGCAGCAGAGTTAAGGGCTGCCTGACTGGGTTGTGGGTAAAGCCAATGCTTAGGTGGAGAAGGTATTTTGGGGCTTGGAGCTTTTGCTTTCCTTTCTTTTTCTTTGTATTCTCTTTTTTTTCTTTTCCACTTTTAACTTCTTTATCCCTTCTTACTGTTTCATGTCCTTTATTTTCCTTTGAGACAGCATCTTACTATGTAGCCCAGGCTGGCTTCAAACTCTCCACCATCCTCCTGACTCAGCATCCCACAGGCTGGGATTACAGGCATGTGCCACTATGCCCAGCTCTTTCCTCCTTTTGATCTCCTTTTCTTCTTTTTCTGAAACTGCTTTCTAATGCTATTAATTTCTTTTCATTCCTCAATAGACTCACAGTTTTTCTCTCCTCCTCATTTTCCACTGATAAATATTTCAAATTTTCCTTTTTTCATTCTATAGTTCCCCACCTGCTCTGCTTTTTGTAGTGTAACAATAAACTTTATGACTCTTTAAATGGCTAGTTAATTCTATGCTATTATTGCTGATACTGTTTTGTTATTAGTGGATGTAAAGTAGTTCCATTAGTAGATATTTACTGTAGTTCAATATCTGGCTTGTCTTAGAGTTTATAATATAATTATAGATCTATTTTCTATGGTTAAATATGGTACATTACTGGTTTTTAGGATATGTCAATATCCAGTTTGACTTTGATGCTATTATTGTTGCTGATTTTATTACTATAGCCAAGGTGACATAGTTGTGGAATAATTGGTTCTCTCTGATCCCAAAGTCTGGATTGCCTTTGAGGCATTAATAATACTGTATCCAGCTCCCAAGTTACTGGGTACTGGACAAAATAGGCCACAACTTGCCCTTCCAAATAAATGAAATTGGTTGGATCCTGGGTCGGAGGCAAAGGCTAATAGCCACCTCCAGAGAGCATCACTGAAAAGCAGACATTAGCTAAAGAAGTTTCCATATAAGCAAGAAAGCACAAAGCTATTACAACCAACCTTCAATCATAAACTCAAAGCAAAAAAACCCCCAGAGAAACATGAGAAAAATCCCCAAATCCCCCAAAGCTTATCCATGTGGCAATAACAGGCAAAGAAACTGAGCAGCAACAAAAAAAACTACCAACTATGAAAAATCTAAGTCTGAATGGATTCACTGATGCATTTTACAAGAACTTTAGGGACTATCTATCCTCAATATTCCTTAAGCTCTTTAACAAAACTGAAAGGGAAGGAGTACTGTTAAAGTTATTCCTGGGAAATGTCGCTATCCCAATTTCAAAACCAGGTAAAGACCCAACCAGAAAAGAGAACTGTAGTCCAATCTCTTCAATGAACATAGATGCAAAAATACTCAACAAGATATTGGCAAATAGAATGCAACAAATCATCAAAAAGATTATATATTATGACAAAGTGGACTTTATCCCATGGATGCAAGGAAGGTTCCAAATAACAAAATAAATGTAACATATCACATAAACAGAAGCAGAGGGGAAAAAAAATCATATGATCCTCTCAGCAGACACAGAAAAAGCCTTTGAAAAAATATAGCATTCATTCATGTTAAAAAAAATACTGAAGAAAATAGGTAAGAAGGGAATTCATCTCAATCTGGTAAAAAGCCATTTATGACAAACCAACTGCCAAAAACATACTAAAAAGATAGGGCCGGGGATTTAGCTCAGTGGTTCCGGTGGCTGCCACACAAGTGCAAGGTCCCTAGTTCAATCCCCGGTACCAAAAAAAAAAAAAAAGAAGGAAAAACTGGAGGTTTTCCCTCTAAAATCAGGAACAAGATGAGGATGTCTACTAACACCAGTCCTATTCAACATAATACTTGGAATATAAGCAAGAGTAATCAGGCAAGAAAATGAAATAAATGTGATATGATGAGGTAGGAAAAAGTCAAATTATCTTTATTTGACTACATAAAAGACCCCAAAATATTTCACATATAGACTACTAGAACCATCAACCAAATTCAGCCATGTAGCAGGATATAAAATCAACACACAAAAAACAATAGCATTCCTGTACACCAATCTTGAACTCACTGAGAAAGAAATTAGGAAAACAATATCATTTGCAATAGCATCAAGAAAAATCGAATACTTAAGAATTAACCTAACTGAGGAAGTGAAAGATCTCTACAATAAAAACTGCAATACTTTAAAAGAGAAGACTGAAAAAGACATTAAAAAATGGAAGGATATTCTTTGTTCCTTGCATAGACAGAACTAATATAATTGAGGCGAAATGGCCATATTTCCAAAACTGATAAACAGGTTTAATGTAATCTCAATCAAAACACCAACAATACTACTCACAAAACTAGATAAAATGGCCCTAAAATTAATATGGATCCAGAGGAGACTCATAATAATAAAAAGCAATCCTGGGTAAAAAGACTAAAACAGGAGGCATTACAATACCAGATTTAAAGTTATAATACAAAGCTATGGTGAAAAAACCCAGCATGGGTACTACTACAAAAACAGACATGAGGATCAGTGTAACAAAGTAGAGGGCACAAAAATAATCCCAGACACATTTAACTATTTGGTCTTTGACAAGGGAGCCAAAAATATGCTTCGGAGGAAAAAATACCTGCTTTAATAAGTGCTGTTGGAATAATTAGCTAACCACATGCATGTCTCTCAACATATACTAAACTAAAATCAAAATAGATCAAAGATCTAAGTGTGAAAACAGAAACATCTGTGGGAAGATAAAACTTCTGAAGTTGACATAGACAAGGACATTCTGAACAAGAACACAATTGCGGAAGAAATAGTAGCAAGAAACAACAAATGGTATCATGTCAAGCTAAAAATCTTCTGCACAGCAAAGGAAATAACCACAGAGTGAAGAGACAATCTACCCAATGAGAAAAAAAAACCTAGCTATTCCTTACACAGAGAATTAATATCTAGAACATATGAAGAACTCAAAAAAATTAGACACTCCTGAAATAAAGACCCAATTAAAAAGAAATGGACAAGTGAAATGAATAGACACTTCTCAGAAGAAGTACAAATGGACAATAAATACGTGAAAAAATGTCATTATCTCTAGCCATTCAAGAAATACAAATTAAAACCCAATTAATATTCTGTTTTGCTCCAAAAAGAATGGCTATAATTAAGAAATGAATTAATAAATTATGGAAAGTCTGCAGGGAAAAAGGAACCTTTTTGTATTGTTGGTGGGAATGTAGTATAACCACTGGTACAGCTACTATGGGAATCAGTGTTTAGATTCCTCAAAAAGCTAAAACTAGAAATTCCATTTGACCCAGCTATTCCCCTTCTAGGTATCTTCCCAAAAGAGTTAAAGTCATCATCTCACAGTGACACATGTATACCCATCCATGTTTACTGCTGCACAATTCATAACAGCTAAATCGTAGGAGCAACCTATTGGCCACCAAGAGATGAATGAATAAAGAAATTGTGGTATTTACACATAATGGCTTACTACTCTGCCAAAAAGAAATGTAAACTAGAGTTATTCATAGGAAAATAGATGCACCTCTAGACCATAATATTAATGAAATAAATCAGACAAGCAAGTTTAAAGACTGCATTGTTTCTCTTATATGAGAAATATCAATACAATAACCCCAAATATCAATAAAGAACAAAATAAAAGGTAGATAATAGGAAGTAGTGAGATAGATGTTTTGTAAATAGAAAGGGACCAAGAGATGGAGGGAGGAAAGAGCGAGGGGAGGGCAAGAGATTGAAGAGAATCCAGATGTGCTGTGTATGTGCACCAACTCCCCATCAAGAATATAATCACTGTGTACTGGAAACATCCACTGAAAACAGTTAAAACTGAAGAATGATTCCAAAATTAAACATTCCTCTTTAATTTCTTTAAGAAGTCTTCCAAATAATTTATATTTTTATCAATAGAATATTTTGCTTCTATCAGTTTTCTTTTTTAAAAATACCAGACCTAATATCCTTAGTACTAGCTTATAGTAGAATATAGTCTTTTGCAGGTAAACAGAAACCATATATATGCATATATATATATATATATATGTGCAAAAAGATTTACTAAAGTAAGGATTTTACTGAGTCAATTACTGAGACAAATCAGAAAGTTGTGCAACAAGTCAAGAGGGTGGGAATTGAGTCAGCAGTTGATGCCTGTCTCCAGTAGTCTTGACATAGGATTTTTTCTTCTCCAGGAAACCTCAGTTTTTGCTCTTAAAACTTTCAACTGATTTAACGAAACCTACCCACATTAGGGGGAGTAACATCTTTTGTTTAATTAAAGTTAACTGATTGTAGATTTTTAGCCACATCTACAAAACAAATATGACTCACATCAATACCTAGATTTGTGTTTGATTAAATAACTGTTATCACATCCTAAAGGCTGGAGCAATTGTCACAGCCACTGAAATAATAAAAGTATGTAATTCACTGTCTACTTAGCCTGTTAAATTCTCAATAGAAATATACAATGTATTATATTCTGTGCTTGACCTAAATTTTTTGAAATATGTATACTTTTCTATGAAACCAAATGCAATTTTTAACATTTACATAAGCTTTGGTAAAATCTAAAGAAATTAAACTATTAAATATAATTTGTTCTTAGTACCAAAATTATTGCATTTCACCTGTGTTATTTATAAATAATGAGTGGATAATTGATATATAATATGACAATATAGAAAACATCTTTTTTGAAAAGAATTTTTATATAGGAGAAAATTTTCTCAAATTTTCAATTACCTACACTTGGAAACTCAAAAACATAGATAAGAATCCTTAAATTATTCTGTTTATATTATTTTTTCTTTACATGTGATGGCAATTATATGTCATATTAAGTCACTAATTTAATGTACACTTACTAAATTAATTCTGTAGGACTTATGATTTGAAACGTAATAGCAAATAAGAGTCTGATATTTCTTCTGGGTTATTTTAAATCAAAATTATCTTCAGAAATCTAGGATGTATAGTTGCTAATATTCAGAGAGAAGAAAATGAGTCCATGATATATATCTTACTGTTTCATTTATTTATTTTCATGACTTTTACCTGATTATACTTATAATTAAAAATTTAAAGACTGTTAAAGAAAAATAAACAAGGGCTGAGTATATGCCACAGCTCAGTGATCAAATGCTGGCCTAGCATGAGTGAGGTCGTGGGTTCTATCCCTAGTTCCACAAAAAGAAACAAAGAAACCTCCTTCCCCCAGAAAGAAAAAGAAAATAAAGTACACTTAAATGTAAAATATATCTACTAAAGCAAGACAAAATGATAAAATTCTTATAGCATAATTATGACTAAAATATGTAAGTATATTCCTTTTTTAATTACTTAAAATAACAAGAATCAGATTGCACCTCTCTCATTGTAGTAAGTATGCATAGAAAATAAAAGTGATGCTATGCTAGAGCATAAAAAGGAGGCATAAAGTAAAATAAGAATTTTGGACTATGGAAACATAAAGAAGAGGAAGAAAGAATTAAAATATTCATGATAGTTTCTCCTTGGTATCATCTACAGCACTAATTAATCACAGGGTAGAAGTTTACTTTGGTTGAAAATAGTTTTGTATTATTATCTGTTTGTTTCCTTTCTGTAAGAATCTTTTTGGTTTATGTTTTGTGCTCTGAGTGATTGCTTTGAAGATAATAATATACAGTACATTAACTATTGTTGTTCTCTCATTTTGTTATGAAATTTTAGTTTTTCAAAAAACAAAAGAGTCTGAATATTGGAAAATTATTGTTAATCCAATTATGATCAGCCATTTACCTTAACATCATAGAAAGATGTCTTAATGAATAGATAGATGAAGGATAACTTTTCCAACAATGGTGAGGAGAGGCTATATTTATATTGTAATGAGCTCAATCCAAGAAGTCAAGAAAAGAATAAATAGATTCAAGCTCAGGTAGATCATTGACAGCCCTAGTTTACTGTAAGTTTATGGAAAATTATTCAAAAGTGAAAGGAATTTCAGCTCTATCAGGGCAGCAGTCATATCTGTTCAATTTAATAGTAACTATTATCTTCCAGAAAAGTGCCTTCTATTTGAAAGAAGGTAAAATTGAATTTGTTTTGTTATTTTATATAATTTATTTATTTCATTTATTGAGCATTAGTCAAACTAGACTTAAAGCTTCGTAGGAAAGATAACTCTTCTCTTCCTTTTTTACTACTGAATCTGCAGCTCCTATAACACTGCTACATAGTACCTCCATAATAAATATGACTGATTGAATTAATTGATGTACAAAATACAATAGAATTTCAATAGACAATCTTCATCTCATGGATATATTAGTAACATTGTTTATTTTCACTCAAAAATTTGTGTTGTGCCCCCATGAGCACAAGATCCAAAGAATTCTTATTTCTAAAGGTCTATTATATTGCCCCTTCATATATTTTAATGTACTATAGAAAATAATGTATACTGTAGACAGAGTAAAGTTGAGTAGATTGATAAACTTCTAAAAGAAATTTTTTGGTTTTTTGGGATTTTTTTGGTACTGGGGATCAAACTCGGAACCTTGTGCTTGCAAGGCAGGTGGTGGAACCACTGAGCTAAATCCCCAGCCCAGAAGCAAAATAAAATATGAAAAATTATAAATATCTTGTAATATTTACTGTGACGTTACTTGTAGGTTCTTTGCTTTTGATAAGAACACTGAGTTAAAAATGTGCTCGATGTAAACCCTTTCAGTGATTTGTACGAGAGTTAATTCAGATTCTCCTTCTGACCTGACAAATCTCCACATAACATGCAGCATGGGTGACTTGTCCCCAGAATGTCACCTGGACAGCATGTGAGTACAGAAGTGTAATTGTTGTTGTGACTCTCAGCACTCTGTGTCAGCCCCGGATCTCTGTCCTCACCACAGCACCTTACACATAATTGGAGATTGTGAGCACTAATTATGTTGTCATTCATGCTAACTAGATAAATAGTAATTTTTACATTTTTCTGTTTTGAAAATTTATATAGACAAAATAACAGGCTAAACTTTTAATATGATGAAACAAGGGAATAAATGAAAAATTTTTCAATATTGCTTAAATTTAACTGCTGAAACTGATAAACAGAATATACATAGTTAACTTTATTGCAAAAGTAGCTAAAGATAAGTGACTGATATATGGTTGACTGGCACAAAAATTCACTGATAGAATTCATAATGATGCTTTGCCAATGTCTAGTTGAAAACATCTAAATTATTTCAAAACCAAAGAAAATGGCAGTGAGGTTGGAAAAAAGGAAGAGAAATAATAAAATATCAACAAATTAAAGAAAATTACTAAGATTCTACATCTAATCATGATAGAAGATAATAGAAACCTGATTTACTGTCATGCTGCAAACAATTAGAAAACTGAAAAGAATTCCTAAAATTAGTTATCGGACACTTGACTAGAGCTAATCCAAGAAAGTTTGTGAGGAAAGGAAGAGAAATCATATGAGTGTAGATTACATCAAATCACAGAGTAGACCAAAGCACAGAGAGAGAATCCAGACAGAGGATGTGTGTGTGGCTGTGTTGACTGGGGAGAAAATCATCACTTTTGGGGAGGTCAAGGTGGGTAGGGCTTGTGGAAGAAAATGCTGGAGAGAGATTTCTGGAGTTCCATGGCAAGACTGCCTCAAGTTTTAGCTGAAGAAGAAAGGATAAATGAACTTAAGTGGTGCAAACATTAATTATTCCTAATGAAACAGAGTGGGAGGATAAGAAGCTGAACAAAGTGAAGTAATGGACTTTGGAACAAAGAATAATACAAACTCAGTGGAAGTGTCAGGAAAAGTGAAAAATAAGACAAAAGAGCATAAAGTACAAAAATGTTCATTAGATTCAATATTTTAAAAATTTCCTCTGAGAAAGACTCTCATGAGAATTAAAAGACAAGTCACAGACCAAAAGAAATACTTAAAAAATATATGACAAAGGCCTTGTGTCTAACCCATAAAGAACAAAGAATAAAAATGTATGGAAAGCAGGGAGATAATTAGGCATAATGTCTTCCTGATGATGTGTGTTAAATGGTTGTGCTGAATTTTTACAATCTTATATTCCCGTATAAGCCATTGCTGCTTTTTTACTCTCAGTAGAAGCCTGTCTTTCCCTCCTTGCCTTCTCAGAAGATCCCTTTGTTCTGTAAGATAACCCTTCTGGTGCTTCAGAATCCATCTGCCCCGCTGATCCTGTGTTGTGGCTGGGATCTGAAAGGTCCACCAAGCCTTGCGGTTCGGAATATTTGTGTGTCAGCTGATGGGATTTATGGACCTGAATGGACCATTAGCACTCCAATTTCATCAGGAATGTTAATCCAGTGATGTGTTCATGACTCATGGGCTCTGGAATGGGATGTAATTGGATGAGGTGGATAACTGAGATGTGCCTTTGAAGGTGGTATTGCTGTTTCCAGACTGCTTCACCTGCGGTTCATCCTCAGTCTGTCTGCTTCCTGGCCACTAGGAGGTGAGCATTTTTGTTCCCTCACCTTTTTATCATGATTGTTCTACTTTGAAGCCAAAAGATCACTGATTGGAATTGCTGAATCTGAAACAAGGAAATGGTGGGTGCCTTGGAGAAGATAAACCGAAAGCCCTCTGTGTACAAGTAATTGGGCTTAGGTTTTCGTAAGACTTAGATACTCTTTCCCTGAAAAGACTCACACAATAGTGGTTAAACAATCACTTTTAGTAAAACATAGTGTGTATTAGAAAATGTTGAGGACCTGCAGGTATGTGGGAAGGTGAGAAGGCTTTCCAGAGTGATGCGGAGTTCAGGCAGGATGGGGAGCCAAGGAAAAGCAATCCTAGAGAGGGTCAAGATGACCCAGTGAAGAACAAGATAAGATGAAACCTGGGACTGAAGGCTAAGAAGAAGCCAAGCCTCTGGATGGTGATGGAAAGGCCAAGGCCAGGGCTCCAGTGGCCTAATAAATAAGGGTCTTATGATAAACTAGTGGGATCCTCCAGTCCAGGAATGTGATAAAAACAAGGTGATAGAGGACCAGTACTACCAAACCTCTACTCCTACCTCTCTGAAGAGTGCCTTTGTTTAACAAATTTTAGAAAAGTTGTAATTAATGGTACTTGCAAAAAGAACACTTACGAATACCCCAAATTCCTATAAACTCAGTCCTATGCAAACTTTCCTGCTTGTAACCTTATTTTTGCCCCAAGTGATCTGAGATGTAGTCATTTTTTGTTATAAAAACTCTTAGACAAAGATTAATTACTTTTCTCACTGCTGGGACAAAATAACATGGAAAGTTAAAGGAAGAAATGTTTATTTTGGCCCCACAGCAGGGCCGCATTGTACAGGGACATGGTAAAGGAGAAACAGTCCAAGGTAAGGCAGGCAGGAAGCAGCAAGCAGTAGCAAATCCTGCCTTTCCCTTTATCCCATCCAGGCTACAAAACTTTAGGGTGGTGCCACTGACACCCAGGGTGGCACTTCTGTCTTTAGTAAATCCATTCAGCCACTTTCAGACCCATGTTAGACCAATCAGTAGACTAATTTAGTACCACACACCCTTAATCCCAGTATCACACACCCACCCATGACCCCTTGAGACTTTGGGCACATCTAAGTATAAGCCATAGCAAGTCCCCTCCCAGTACTGGGAGCTTTTTACTTTTGTTCTCCAATAATGCTTTTGCTCATTTCTCTCTTCACACTCTGCCTTGTAATTCTTTCTGGGTTGAGAAAAGGACCTAACAGCCAGATGATAACAGAATCCTTGAAACAATATATATTTTTTCTCCTTCAAGCTATGTATTTAAGGCATTATGTTCTGGTATTGAAAAGCTGACTAACACACTCTGGTGTTAATGTAATTGGTCTTGAGTGTAGTCCTTTGATTAGTTAAGGCCAGTAGTCCTGCCTCTTCCTCCAGCATTGCTCAGAGCGCTCAGACTGACACTCATGGAAATAAATGAAGACAAACCATATGAAGACATACAGGGGATACTTATTCAGAAATAGTTATAGAAAGGAAACAGCTACCATCACTAGCATTTGGCAGAGATTTCAAGGCAAGCAGTAAAGTGAGAAAGACTTCCACAAAAAGCAAGAAGGCTTCAGGTATGTTCTAATTATAGCTGGACAGCAAGGGGAAGTTGGAGATCTGTTAACTAGAAGGAGAGCACCTTATGTAACTCATCTTAATAAACTGACTTTTTATTTGGCTTGGTTATGAATTTTAGGTAAGTACACAAAAAAAGAAATGGCATTTGTTGATCAAGTCCAGGGCATTGCATAGAGGCTATAGGTCAGGGTGCCATTGTAACAAGGGAGCCACGGTGCATTTTATAAATTCACTTTTACACTGAAGATTCTTCACCTTTCAACAACTCCTTAGAAACTCAGAATGAGTTCCTTAAATTTTTGAAAACATATGGCTCTTCATTTAAGAAATTATGATATTACATTTGGATGGCCACCTCTGGGCAGAGGAGTAATTTGTTGAATAAAGACAGACAGGACCAAAGCAAGTATTTCTGAGAGATTCCAGCTAAATTTGGGATCTAGTATTAGAGCAGATAGCAACTCTTTCCTAAAAAGAAATGAAGGGAAGCTGGCCATGTGTGTTGAAAATCCCATTTCATGGGATGATTGTTTTACGCGATGAGTCACTGAATATATCTAGTTGTCTGACATATGAACCTCACAGGGGAAACTTGTTCACAAGGGCAGATACCTTTGTGCTTTTGCTTGCCCACATTTGGATCTTGCCTGCCAGACCATCACTCTGGCCCTGGGAGCCTGGTTTTGTGTTCTCTCCTGTGTTTGGGAGAAAATCTGGCCTTGAGTAGCACTCATTCTTCAGATGAAAGGTGAACACACAATACACAAACCACAATAAGAAAGGAGATCAAAGATTGCGCTTTCAGATCCAGGGCACAGAGGGAAGAATGAGTTGGGAGAACAGTCCCAGACCAAATGAAGCAGCAATGCAGAATCAAGCCAAGAGAAGGAGACAGTACCTAGCAGTGTGGTGCTGGCTCCTCAGACCAAGGACTCCACATCCTTGGATTCAGCCAAATGTGGATGGAAAATATTTTTAATTACTTCTGTGCTGAGCACAGACTTTTTTCTTGTTATATTCTGGAATAAATACAGTATACCAACTATTCACATAGTTGTAGTAGGCATTATGTAGGCATTATGAATAACAAAAATGTTTTCAATTACACAAGAGAATATGCATAGTCTATGGCCAAATCCTACGTGTTTACACAGAAGAGACTTGAGCATCCATGGATGTTAGAATCCCTAGGAGTCCTGGAAGTAATTCTCTTTGGATACTGAGGGATAACTCTAATAAAATGATAGGTGGAAGTCACATTAAATTTGAGGCAAGTGCCTGAGTGGTCCCCTAAAAAATCAGTGGAAAGTAGGGAACCAAGACTGCTAAATGGAAGAGATGTGTCTAAGCTTTGTCTCTGGTCATGACTTGAGCCATTTGGGTATAGCGTAAAATGGAAACAGTCAAAATGCTTGCTTCTAATCTGAGAAAGCTAAGCTTGTATTCAAAATGGATGCTGAGACAATATAAAATTAGAAGAATCCACTACAGGAAGTTGTGTATAAGTTTACAATTATCTGTGGGGACATAATTTGATTTTTTTCACTTAATCCTTAAAGAAATAGGTACAGAACTGTTTTTAATGTGCATACATTTCTAAGTTAAAATTCATTTGAATTCATTTCAGTGAAGTGGAAATAAACTAATCCAAGATAAAAACAACTTTCTATTTGTGTGAGATGCATGTTTTTAAAATAATGTATGTCAAAACATAAAAAGAGTACTGACATTTTAGTCTGGATTGAAAAGTTTAACAGAAAAAAATGTGAAAGTAGAGACATGATGAACAGAGTATGATCATAGATTAGATAGAGATAGGCTGGAAGAATATTTGTTTTATGTAAAACTTCAAAATGTCACAAACATTTTGAAATGAAACTCATAAACAGTGAGGATTTCAAAATGATGCATTTCATTCTGGAACTGGTAACTATAGTGGAGGAAGCAGAGAAGTTGCCTGCTATGTACAGAAACAAGAAACAATAAAAGCCACCAACATATTCCTGTTGGTTCTCAGGCTAAGTACGTTGCTCCTATTGCTTCACTAGATATGAACCACTGATGTAAACTAAAGGAAAAATATTTATCATTTGTAGAACTGATGTTAAATGCCCAGCTAAGTGATATTTACTTAAATCAGACCCACTAGAAAACTATTTGACAACATATATATCATGATTTTTAACATTTTTAACTGTTTATCATCAATTTTATTTTGGAAAACTACATTAAGGCTATGTTCCAAAATATTTTTTAAAAACATCCAAACTGAGGCCGGGAATTTAGCTCAGTGGCGCCATGCCTGCCTCACAAGAGCAAGGTCCTGAGTTCAATCCGCAGTACCAACAAACAAACGCACCCAAACCTGCTCATTTTTAGTTACAGATAAACTAAAAGATAGATTTTTAAACAACCTGGTCAAATGTTTATGTTAAATTGTAAAAGAAAAATTTCTAACCATTTATGTGATGTGGTTTTCTTAAAATGTTAAACATGCACCTAACACGTGACCAGTCATTTCATTATTTACCAAAGAGAAATAAAAGCATATTTTCTTCAGAAAACTGTACGTTTAACATAGGTGTTTATTATTACTGAGAAGACAGGTAAATTTTCTTATTCAAATGTTAAACTTTGGCTTCTGTTATTTAAAAAATAATTTAATACATCAAAATTTTAAAAAGAAAATTTTGTTGCTTATATACATTAACTATATTACTTATTTTGTATGGCATATTTTATTCACACTTTACAGTTCAGAAAAAACACACTACTAAAAATTAACAAGATAGTTGAACTAAGAGTGTACATTTTACTTTTATACTTTCCATATTTTTGTAATTTTTTGTGTAATAGGAAATCACCACCTTTACAGTCAAAATAAATGTATTTTATTGTTAAAATAAAATAAAACAAAAGTCAGGGTATGCAATAGCTATTGTATTTCCATCCGTAAACAAATGCACCATTGGATTCTTAGAAAAATCACCTACTCATGAAAGCACCCTGAAACTAAGATATGAATATGAAGTAGGTATTGTTAATCAGAGTACCATGAGTTAGACATCTATTTTAATATAATTATCTGAGCTTTATGTTAAGGTACTACTCTAATACTAATAGACTAGGCATTATATTAGAGTAACTAATATAATGGGTATCATCAGACAACTCTTCATATCTATTCCTACCTGTATAATATTGCTTTTAACATAGTTTTTCAGTTTTAATCACAAAAAATCAAGTTTACCATAACATCAAAAGATGGCCTATTATCTTATTAGTTTACTGTAAAATTTATATAAAATGTTGACTATTAATGTAGAGGTGCAGGACTGTAATCTCAGTTATCTGGAAGCCTGAGGCAGAAGGATTGCAAGTTCTAGGCAAGCTTGGGCAATTTAGTGACCCTGTCTCAAATTAAAAACAAAAAAAATAGGGCAGAGGATGTAGTTCACTGTGATGACCCTGAGCTCAATCTTTAGTACTGAAAAAACAGATTGAGTTGACTATTCTTGGCAGATGGTGGGCTTTAACACATGCAGATATATGTTTATTGCAGGGTCTTCTCTATCTTTGACACTTCAAGTTTTCAGCTTCCTCTAAGCCTCAATTTTGCACATGGAAACATGGTGTGATGACTATCTTATAATAATTCAGTATTTCAATGATTTGACACATATGAAAACATCCAACATAATAGCTGCAGTACTATACTTCTCTACTGACCACCTCCCAAATGTGTTTATTTCTTAATTTCTGTGTATCCTTGTACCATTCAACCAGTGTCAACCAGTTTTTCTTCTGGACCATTGTAATAGCTATAACTTATTATATTTATTTTAATTTCTTCTTGAAATGGCATCCAAAAGTGTCCTTTAAAAAATCCATATCTGGGCCGGGGATTTAGCTCAGTGGTTCCAGCACCTGCCTTGCAAGCACAAGGTCCTGAGTTTGATCCCTGGTACCAAAAAAAAAAAAAAAAAAAAAAAAGCCATATCTAACTTTGTCATAGTTCTCCTTAAACTTCTTCATTTCTAGCTTTTTTCTTCTGATAATGTCTAAAACCATTAACAAAGGCTGCAAGGTCCTGCCCAATCTAACCAACCACACATTTTCTTTATGCTGTAGTGGTTTATGACTTGTCAAAGTTGCTATATTTTTTTCTATCTCCAGGCAATTGTTCTTCTGATTTCTGAAGACTGAACATGTTTCTCCCTCTTTCTTCATTGCTAATGCTTCCTCATTCGTTAGAGACTTGTCTTACACCTCCCAAAATGCTCCCAGGACTCTGCAAACCAATACTAACACTCCCACCATGTCTTACCCGCAGCCTTCTTCATGACAGAACTGATCAGGCTGCTGACCATTGTTTCAGCTGCCTTGCTTCTTCCTTTTTGCCACATAGCATCAAATTTAGTACTTTTCTACTAACAAACAGAAACAGAAACAGACATTTCATATCATCTACTTCTCGTGTTTTATTTTTTAAAACACCACATGCAACCGGAAATAACTAAGTCATTGACCCCTTAAATTTCTGTACATTTCTCTTTAGAGGCAAAATAAGAGAACTAAAGTGAGTGTGAATATGTGTATTTTTTTTGACATAACATGAAAACAGCCTGCTGAAAGACTGTGCTTTGAAAGTGCTACAAAATAGACAACAGAAAAATGACGTGAGTTCTCATTTTTCAGTCTTCTGCATAAGAGCCTTTAAATTCATTGCCAGCAGCAATATCTTTTATTTCCCCCATCAAAGAGCAAAGTGCCATTTCTCAGCAAACAAACCTTCAGAGAACTAGTATGTGTAAGTATATTTGATAGATAAATGAGTAATATCAAAACTAATGCTCTGTTTAATGGATGTACCACTTCCCCAGCATCCATTCGTGGGTGTGAATGCAGGAGCAAGTGCAGGTGGTCTTCACATCAGTTATACTTCAGTTGAGCATGGCAGGAGGGGCACACAGAGAAACAGCTCCTTGAGAAAGGAGGTAATGAAGAACATAGGCCAGATGATCTCAAGGGATTTGAACACCACTTGTAAATCTGTGTGACGCTGACAAGACTTCAGTGCTGAGAATGACAAACCTTTCCTCTTCCTCACGCTGTGGAAGGAAAGATTCTGGGGTAACAGACTCATTCTGCTAAAGCCATCATGCAGCCAATGCATAAATTTAAAAGGAAATATTTCTATATTTTTCATATATCTTTTAATGTAACTACAGTGTTTTGGTTTTCATCTAATTTATTCATACTATTTCCCTGGATTTGGATAAATTATAAAATAACAATTTCAGCTGATGTTTTAAAGAATTGCAAGTACTACACTGGGAATTCACATCACTGTTGATAAACATTTATTTACAATTAGGCTTACTTTTTGGGAAAGACTTATTGACATAATTGTAGTCCAACATACTCATTTGAGTCACTGGATTTATGTTCAAAATAAACCTACTAGTAGCCATTTGCAAATACAGTATAACTTACCACAGTCAAGCATCTAACCCTTAATTAAAGAATCTGAGGACAGGAGAATTTGAAGAGAAGCTGGTATTTTCCAGACTATGTTATAAATCTATGCTTTTTTCTGGCTAATTTATACAATTAGGATGATTAGCTACTGATTTCTCTGCTTTTGGTCAATAATATATTCAAATGGATATGGTTAAAAAATTCAGAATCAAATGATTTAATGATGACTTCTGAAAGTATTCATGGATTACAGATTGTCTTTTGAAAAGCTCCAAACAAAATTAAGCTATAAAGACTCATTTTGTGCTAACATTTTTAGTTGAGCAATAGGATTCAAAATTTTAATTGACTGAAAACATATTATCTAATATCCAGGTATTCATAAAGAACTAACCATAACAGTTATACTGACAAAAAGTAGATAGATAGTGATACAGGGGAAGTGGTGGAACTAGACAGTTAATATAAATGGGTACACCATTTCTTATTTAAGGTGCTGAAAATATTTAAAATTAAATTTTGGTGATATTTCTACAACTCTGCTAAAGTTATTGAATTATATACTTAAAATGGATATACTGATGTCAATAATGTATTTGAAAATCACAGCAATTAAAGAAAGAAATCTTGTCTTATACAGGGGGGTTGCAGGCCTACTTTCCAATCTCCTGCTTAGTGGATATTTTCTTTATATCTACAGGGCTTGCCAGGTTAATATAGAGTGGATCTCAATGAGAACCCTTATTATTCAGTACACTTGAATAGCGAGCAAAATGAGTGCTCATTTCTCAAAAAGTACTGAAAAGATTTTTGATGATCTGCTATTGAAAAATGAACCCAAAATATTGAAATTTAAAATTTTTACATTAATTTAAATTGAAGCCAGTTCTGAAAAAACCCTAATTATTCATACTTAGAAAGGAATGGTACAGACAACCAAGGGACAAGTAAGGCCCAGGGGTAACCAGGATTACTCAGAAACAGTTGATATGAAGCTTAGAGTGTTGTATCATAAAAAGTATGACAAAAACCTTTTAAACAATTGATATCTGTAAGAATAGACTATTACATTTAGAGGCAGGTGAGAGGAATTTAAATGGTTATTTATAATCACCATTTTTGTAATAAATAGCATATTTAGGAATATGTGGCACTGTTGATATACAGTGAAAATCTTATTTTTCTCTTAGTAGTGGTATATTTTATCAGTCATACACACTCACTCACACACACACAGAGCTTATAAATCTCGTGGTGCCCAAGACAAAATGTCTCTTTGCCTCTAGTGCTTCCTGTCTCGACCCACAACTTTTATTAGGAACCATTTTCAGCCCTTGTCATTCTGATTACTTTCACATCTTCATGTGCTTATAAATATTATATATTAATTCAGTAACTGTGAATATTTCCTGTTGACCTTTCTGTAAGTGAGGATTTAACATTTGAATACTATAGTAGTATGAGCTCTGTTCATTTTTGACCTCATTGTTTTCACCACGGTTTACTACCATTTTTATTAGGATCTTTGAAGGAAAAGGAAAACTCACCTATTTTCAATCTTATTGAAATGGAACCTGAAGTTCAAGTGTTTTTCTTTCAAAAAGACTTACTCATTTCATGCATGTGTCTGTTTAATGCACCTGTTTTGTTTACTAATTAATCATCTATGAGTGTTAGAGGAGTTCTTCAGCTGGGATTGGCACCAATCTTCCCTCTGGCAGCCTTACCCATAACCAGCCATAAAATTTATAGATATTTCTTCCTCTCAATCCTTTAGGTTTCCTCGTAGGTTTATTTCATCAATCAAGTTCAAGTGTGTAAAATATTCATGTAATAGAAAACTAAAACTATTTTACCAAACATTTCTAATAAGACCTAGTTAAAAATACGATATAGTAGAAATGTCACAAAATATTATTCCTGGACTGACTTTGAATAAATAGTAGAATTCAAACAGCTGTAACCATGTATGTAACTTGTATAGAGGAGTCAAGATGCATCCATTATCCTCAAAACAGACACAGCTATTATAATTTACAGTTGCTTAGCATCCAAACCAGCAGTTAATGTCGCCACTTGTCCCATGTTGTCTGGGGTGATGACATGTCTCTTTTTACTTTGGAAAGTGAGTGGAATTTAGCAGTGCTGTGATCTGTGCTCGTTCACTAGTTATTTCCCAGTCTGTTAGAATGCATTAGGATAATTTAGGAGAAAAGAATTTCACAGTTAAAAAGTCTTCAGAAAAGTTCGACTGTATTTAACTACCACCCAATCTCATAAAACAAACTTGTGGAATC
Source organism: Heterocephalus glaber (assembly GCF_000247695.1). The sequence continues at coordinate 24,578,483 of NW_004624757.1, forward strand.
ACAATTTCCTGTTCTCCTTTAACATAGACAACCAGCTATCAAAACATTTTCATGAGGGCACCAATAAACATCGCTTGGTACATAAATGAAGATAAGAAAAAAAGCCATTAATAGTGGACAGATTAGCTTGAAACCACCTTCTTATTTCTGTTACATTTGCATACAAATTGATCCAGAAATCCATCAGTGGACTCCATTAATGAGGTCAAGAACAACACGCAGACTTAATCAAACCCTGCCACAGCTTTAGTTGGTTATCTGACTCTGGGGATGCAAATTCCAAAATATGGAACACTGCTTCCTATTGCATTTTATTGCATTTCCCTTCTTTCTAGAATAATTTCTACCCTAAGATTATAATTAAATGCCATTTAGATGTTTCCTCTCTTTTCATTTTTATTCCCAAACTATTGATGTGTGTCATCCTTGTCACATTAATTGAACTTCGGGACATAACTGGCATGTAGGAGAATTTGGAGTGACAGAATAATGTGAATGCATAATTTCAGAAGTTGGAGCAAAAATCTGAGATTTTGTATTGAAATTCTTACCAAGGAAATAGAGAAGAAATATGAATACATTAAGATTTTCTCTTGCTTTTCTATCGCTATTGTTTCTATGCATTCATGCCACAGATACCCTTTATTTGAAGACACTGTGTCAAATCGTGTTCTGCAATATGTCAATTAACAAAAAAATCATATTCTTCAATTTTCTTATTAGGTAAGGTTTTAAAATGTTTCATTTTGTAGTTCAAATACTATCGAAGTGCCTTCACGTATAATTACATAACATGCATTGAAAAAAGTGAACAAAAATCTAGTAAATACTCCTCATCCTGTGCATATTAATTGTTATCTTCTGACCTTAAGACTTTTCTGCTAACCCAAGCCAGTGTCTGTTTGTTCTTTTGTTTTGTGGTACTGGGGACTGACTATCACTGAGCTATATCCTTAACCTTTTTATTTTTACTTTAAGACTGGATCTCACTAAATTGCCCAGTGTGGCCTTGAACTCTCTATTCACTTGCCTGAGCTTCTCATGGAGCCAGGATTACAGGAATGGGCCACTGTGCCCAGCATTTTCATAAATTATGATAATAAAACTTGTTCCATCCTATATAAGATTTTGGTCTATGGATGTTATGGTGAATATGTGATAAAATGTACTGTACTTTTAGAAGTCCCGACTATTCTTAACAAAGATAACATTGTTGAATAAGATATGGAAAACCAGATAAACAAATTTTAGTAAAGGTCACAGTACATATAGCCAAATTTTCTCTATTCAGCTGCTTCTTTATATTTTGCAAATATACAGCTTATATACCAATTAATTAATTAATTAATTTGCAAGCTGAGGAATCAAACTCTGGCCTCAGACATGGAAGACAGGCACTCCACCACTGAGCTTCATCCCTGGTCCACTGGACTTTAAAGAAACGTACAGATATTATCTAATTTCATGCAAGATACCTACTGTGAATGGTTTATGAACATTAAATTTAGTTTCAGAAAAGCTTCTTCATCATACATACTTCATGCATTCAGGTCAGGTTTCAAAATTTGTTGTCAACAGCTAGGGACCTCACTTTAATTGTTCATTAGTTTTCTGTTCCCAAAAGCTTCTGAATGAATTAGTAGGGGAAAGTCAGCTGCCACATTATCTATTCTCCATGTCTGCTTCCTTGAGGCTATCTTTTTTTTTTTTTTTTGGTACTGGAATTGAACTTGGGTTCTTGCGCTTGAGAGGCAGGCGGCAGAGCCACTGAGCTAAATTTTCGGCCCAGGCCATATTATTTATAATCATGATTCTCTTAGAAATACTTCAAATTCATGTGGAGGAGCTTCTCTAGCAGCAGCGATGACGATCTCAATACACTTTACAAACATCACCCTCTTTTTTCGTTCACTACGCTTTGGTCTTAAACATTTCAAGGTTAGAGCTGCAATTGATTTTTTTTTCTTCCATGTCATTTTTAGCAAACTAAATATTTATTGTTGTGGTAAGAGTTCCAGTTGGTGGCGATGTGCAGTCAATGTGTCCCTAATATATAAACAAACAGAGAAGAAACAGGCACTTGTGTACTGCCACCTTGAGCGACAGCTGTGTCCCAGTTAATGAACATGAATAGTCCATTAAAACCCAACCTTTGACAGAAAATATTACCCCATATCATAAAAACATTAAATCCTCTTTTGATTTGGATTTTAATATTATCAGAAAAAGACAAATAATAATCTGGTTAAACTTTCGATGATTTTTTTCTTTTTTCTTTTTGGTACCAGGGATTGAACTCGGGACCTTGCGCTTGCGAGGCAGGCACCTGAACCACTGAGCTAAATCTCTGGCCAACTTTCAATGATTGATGGAAGAAGCTGTGTCTGTGACCCTGGCAGAATGGAGGTGCTGATGCTGCTGCCCACAGGCATGGTGCCTCCTGGGGCCATGCAGGACTGGCTAGGCATATGCGGCAGCCCTGATCAATCTGATGCCATCTTCCTTAGGAAAAATTTTATAGCTGTGATCTGTCTAGATCTTTCCATACCTTGTGAAGTAGGCATCAGTAGGCTGGGAGTGATGGGTGCCACTACTGAGAGTTTTGTGCCTCTAGCTTCCAAAGAAAGACATTACCAAAAAGTTGGAGAGATATGGCAGAGAAAGGTCAGGGTTCTCATTTTCTAGCCTTCGTCCTGTTGGGTCTCTGTTTCATCAGTTCTTCTGTTCTTCTTTCTACAAGTATAGTCCTACAGTCCAGTTCTCTGGATTTTGAGACCACTTTTCCTTAGCCATGCGTCTTCATGGCTAGAGCTTCCACTTGTTACAAATCACTGCACATCGTAATGTCTCTTCTTCAGTCTATCTATTCCTTGTATAACTTGGACTTGTATACATTATTTTAAACCCAATGCTGTGGTGAAATGCATTTCACATAAACATTCTTTAGAAAATCATGTGATAAAAAGCACTTTCTTTGATCCCCAGTACCAAAAAAGAAAAAAGAAAAGAAAAAGAAAAAATCTTTCTTAATTACTTTATCACTACAGTGGCTACTTATCTCAAAGGTGTGAATTCCAGATAAATTATGAACCTGGATGAGCAAACATAGTTATATGTTTTTCACTGTCTCTTTCCAGGGTCCAGACAGCACCATTGATCCAATCACATTGCTCTTTTCTGCTAAGTTAGGATATGACCTTGGAATCTTTGTTAGAAAGTATATCACAGGCAGTCTCTGCCAATCAATGGTCAAAGGTAAGCCTTTGCCCCACCTATGTGACCTAAGTCCTGTTGCTTTTAAATTAAATGTCCACCCTCATCAAAGGGAATATTGAGGTCTGCTTTCACTCTACAAAGTATAACTCTAGCCTTCAGTCTTCCGCAGGATTCTCTCTCACAACACATTATAATTCTTGTACTGCATCCAAATCCTTTCTATCACCCACCTCAAACTTCTCCAGATCTAGCTCTTCTTCTTCTTCTTATTGTTATTCATTATGTATATTGGTACATTTTAGGTATACAATATGATGATATTAATCATCAGGAGTTTGTACTGTACATGATATATCTTGGTTCCTATTTTTTCCTCATTCCCCTTCCCTCCCCATTTACAAAGACTTTGTTTCTGTTTTTTCCTTTTCTCATATTTTTTCCTTTCCCTTCTTTCCTTTCCCCTACACCCCACTTCCCCTTCCCCTTCTTCTTTAGAGCTTTTCTTCCTATTTCACATTACCTAATATACATTTTAGTCCTCATTTTTTGTTCTCACACCAGTGAAACTATTCAGTATTTACACAGGTGTGTCCTATTTATTTCACTTAAGAGTATGGCATTCATTTAGCTATAAATGTCTCTAGTTTCTCATTATTTATTAATTATTAGTACTCCATTTTATAAAAAAAATCTTCTTTATTCAATCACCAGTTGATGGGTATTTGGGCTGTTTCCAAGATTTAGCTATTATAAACTGTGTTACTATAAACATGGGTGTGCATATATCACTGTGGTATGATTCTTTTAATTCTTTTGGGAAGATACCCAATAGGGGAATAACTGGGTCAAATGGGACCTCTAATCTTAGTTTTTGAGGTACCTTCATACTGATGTCCACAGTGGTTGCCTCAATCTACACTCCCACCAACAGTGGAGAAGGGTTCCTTTTCCCCCACAACCCCACCAGCATTTGTTATTGGTTGATTTCTTGATAGCGGCCATTCTTTCTGGAGTGAGGTGGAAACACAGCGTTGTTTTCATTTGCATCTCTCAAATGACCAGTGAGGTTGAATATTTTTTATGTTTATTTGATATTTCTACTTCTTTGTCTGAGAAATGTCTGTTTATTTCAGATGTCCATTTTTGGATTGAGTCTTTAAAATTGGGGGGGGTCCTGATTTTTAAAATTCTTTATATATTCTAGATACTAGTCCACTATCTGAGGAACAACAGGTAAAATTTTTTTCCCACATAGTGGGTTGTCCTTTTACTCTGTTGGTGGTTTCTCTTGCTGTGCAGAAGCTTTTTTAATAAGATGAGATCCCAACTGTTGATTCTTTGTGCTAGTTCCCATGAGACAGAGGTTTTCTAACCTCTCTTCCAGCCAGTTTAGTGTTTCTATTTTAACATTTGTCAGATCTGGCTCTTTTTAACAAAACATTCCTATATCTTCAATGTCATTTGTAATTGTTCACCTCAGTGCTTTGATTTTTGTTTTTTGTATTTTTGGTACTGGAGATTGAACTCTGGTCCTTGCACTTGCCAGGCAGGCAGCAGAAACACTGAGCTAAATCCCTGGCCCCACCTCAGAGCTTTGAGGTGGAATTTTTCATTTTTCGGAATTATATCAAATGGTTGTTATGTATATAATCTTATCTCCACCATGATAACATTAAGCATTGTGATTATATCTCTCTTAGATCCAGTCTCTTCTGGATGTTCCAAATGATTCTTTTTATCAAACTTGACTACTGCAGCTCATCATAAGTGACCCTACCACTTTCCTCCCTTCCCATTGTAAAGACTGTTCAATATTTGCTCAAGATTTTGGTAAATTCTTTACTTGTATGTTTCCTATGCACATTCTTTGACAATGTTCTCTGGTCATATTCATTGTTTTTCTGATTTATAAAGATTTTCCTATTTTTAGAATAGTTTCCCTGTTCCTGCTATGTGTCCCTTGTCTTCTGGCTATGTGCAGTAACCAGTAATATTTTCCAAGTGTCAGTTGCTTGATCCCCATCTACACACCATAACATGGTCCAGTCCTTCCCCTGTGAGGCTATTTCCTCTCTAAACAGATGATATAACAGTACCTGCTATTCTTCTGTCTCTGTAACTTCTCTTTTGCTTGTCTTATGCTCTTGGAAAGTTCATTTTAGCAACCCATAATGGCTGTTCTACATCTTAGTTTTACTTACTCCATATTGTCTCATTAAACTGCTTCATCCATAATGTGCCTCCAATAATGACCTCTGTACAGACAGTATCAAGTGTACGGAGGGGTAGGTTTTACATGGTTGCCTTGATTTCCAATTTTAAAATCTTGCAGTATAATTTCAATGTCTAAAAACAAAATATTGCTTCTAGAAATACCCAGATTATGCTGCAAAGGTAACACTACCCAAAATGATACACATTACTAAGGAGTAAATTAAAAAATTAGCCTCCAAAAAATAAGCACAAAAACCAAGGAGTTACCCAGAGAGGGTATGTGAGGGTATGTGTGCTGTGAGAGGGTTCCAAAGACTAAGCCTTTGCTCTACTCCATAGCAGTAGTAAAGGTCTTTGTCTGAGTCAACTGACTTGAGTTCTTAAAAACAGCGATTCATTTTCAGCTTTATTTTTGCTAAAAATACAGAACAGAATCACCATGGATAAGGACAAAAGTGATGATTATAATACATGCTTAGTTTCAGTAAATGAAGGATGTGGTAAGAGGAATGGGTACAAGATAGACTACAACGACTGAATCAGAAGATTGTATGATTACTGTAGAGCAACTTTCAGGCAGAACACAAAGGTTGGGTTACCCCTTTTCACCACACACAGTGCAGTCTAGGAATTCCAGGGGGCGCGCGCGCGTGTGTGTGTGTGTGTGTGTGTGTGTGTGAAAAGCGATAGTTTACAAAGACACAAGTACTTCCCATTTGTCTAAGGGCCGAAAATGGCAGAGTCAGGTGCAGAGAGTGAAAAGGGGCGGTCTGCACTGAAGAGCAAAGAGTCTGGTCAAAAGTTGCAGGCCTGGAACTTGCTGCAGAGTCCCTGTGAGTCTGTACGACCAGAGTCTGAACTGGAAGGCTGCAGACTGTGCTGGAAGCTTGGAGATAGATGTGCAAAGGCGAGGGGGAAGAGTGGCACTCCTCTGAAGCAGAAACGAGCCTTCTTCTTTCCATTTGTACTCCATCCAGGCTCCAGGCCTAGGCTGGTACCCCCCACATGGGGATGGGGCTCCCAGCTCCCCTAAGTCCATCATCCAGACACACCCAGGATTGTGCTCAGCTAACCCACAAGGCGACACCAAAATTAATTATCACTGTGTTAAATCTTTCATTTAATCTTTTCCTCTTCACATCCCACCATCACCCTCTTGGTCCACCCTCTCCCAGTTTCACTTTTTTTAGAATTTCAGTGCATATATTTTGATCATATATTTTGATTGTATCCATTCTCCTATTAACCAAACTTTGCCCACCCCCTCGACCTTACTCCGTTCCTCATGTCCAATAATACTTTGTCTTCTATTTTCTTGTCATCTTTTTGAGAGTCCACATATTAATGAGACCATGCAATAATCATCTTCCTGATTTTAGCTTAGTTCTCTCCATGAGATTCTGTGTAGGTCTATCCATTCTCCTGCAGATGACAAAACTTCGTTCTTTCTGGCTTAGTGATACTCTATTGTGTATATAATACATTTTCTTTATCTATTCATCTGTTCATGGGCATTTTGGCTGGGTCCTTATCTTGGTTATTATGAATTGAGACATGTTAATTTCTGTCCTATAAAGATTATTCTTTTTTTGGCCATTTCCATCCATTAGAAGAACTGAATTGGATCTATTATTCTTCCCTTCACAGCTTGTTTTCTGCTTGGATCTAAAAGACTGAGCCTCTGTTCAGGCAAATTTTGTCCTTCAATCCACACTTACAACAATTATTTTTTTAAAAAGCTGCCTTATTGTGTTTCTCTCTGCACAACATCAAGCCCTGGTCTATTTCAGCTTTCACAGCCTGCCATTCAGTTCTCAATCCTCCTGCTGAAAGACGAATTCCACAACCAGGCTACTCTCTCTCCATAGCTCTACTACGCTGTTTAAACTTCCCAGTACTGATGTAGAACTCACAAATCTGAGAAAACTTCCTGAGCTTCTAGAAATGGTCTGGGATCCCTCCTCACATATGCTCATCACACACACACACACACACACACACACAGAATCTCTGGGTCCTGTCTCTGTTGTAGTCTCTGACAAACCCTCTCAGGTAGATTTAGATGTTCTTAAAATCCATTCCAATGACATCTCCTACAGTTGTGCTACCAAATCATTGTCAAGTGAAGGATTTTTTTAAGTTTTGTCAAGTATTTATTTTTTTCCTCAACAGTAATTTTTATTTCTCTGCATCTTCCCATCCTTTCTTATCTTCAGATGCATTCCACTAATTTTGAAGTAAGGATTTAACGTAAGGTCTTGCATTTCTAAGAGTCACCTCTTTATATCCTTGCTCATGATTCTATTGGCCTACATTTCCTTGTCAATTGGAACTTACATGTTCTTGATATTTTACAGATTTTAAACTGTTGTCTGGATCTGGGTTGCAAAGATATTTTATAATCTATCATCCTTCTATGACTTTGGTACCTTATGCCATATAAAGTTGTACATGCACATATATCTAAATATGTCTATCTCCTATAGTTTCTGGACCAAACTGATGAAAAAGATAAAAATTATATAGGTTAGAAATTCTCTCCAACACCTAGATGCTGGGTCAGCCATGGGGAAAAAGGAACCACTCTCTACTGTTGGTAGGAGTGTAGAGTGGTTCAGCCACTGTGGAAATCAGTGTGCAGAGTCCTCACAAAAAACTGCTAAAAATAATTTTACTAAAAGTAGAGGTTCTATTCAACCCAGCTATTTTTTCTTGGTATCTTCCTGAAAGAATTAAGAGCATCATACCACAGTGATATATGTACATCCATGTTTATAATGGCACAGTCTGTAATAGCTAAATCTTGGAAACAGCTCAAATGCCCATCAACTGATGAATTGCTAAAGAAGATGTACTTTTTATACAATGGAGTACTACTCTGCCATTAAGAAGGATGAGCTTGAGAGAGTTCTAGCTAAACAGATGGACCTTGAGACCATGTCTTACATGAAATAAATTGGACATACAAGTTCAAATATCACATAGTTTCTCTGGTGTGAGAAACCAAAAGTGTAAATTAGGACCAAAATGTACAGTAGGTATTGAAAAATGGGAAGAAAATGTGTAAATGAGAAGGAGAACAAGGGAGAGGGCAGGGAGAAAAGAAAGAAAAGACAGGAAAAAGTAGAAGAAAAAAATGGAAACAAAGTTTTTGTAAATAAAGAAGCAAAGATGATTTGAAGGGAAGGGAGGGAAATGGGAAAACAAAGAAACAAGATATATCATGCACAGGTACAAATTCCCTATGTTGGGTGTTATCATTATGTATAACTATTTCATATCAATAAAATAGTGCTGTTGCCTAAAAAAAAAAAGATTCATCCCAGGGATGCAGGGATGCAGGGATGGTTCAACATATGCAAATTAATAAATGTAATACACTGTATCCACAGAGGGCAAAAATCCACAAAAGCATCTGAATAAATGACTACTTACATGGAAGGCAGTATGTCTGGAAAAACAGTTTCTGGTGACTGAAAAAAATAAGGCCAAAGACATACGGACATTAATGTCCAAAGAGAACTCATTAATGTAATGAGTTCAAGTGAAAACAAAAAGTATTAAAATATTTAATATATTAGGTAAATAAGGGCTTATTTGCTAAAATGAGTAATAAATGTTGAGGAATATCTCTTCCCATGATTATATATTTTTAGACTATTGAGTCTCAGTCAGAAAGTCTGGAACCATCAATTCCCACTTAACTTTTGATTTTCTGAGCTTTTCATTATTTTTTTTACATGTCTGACTTGAATATAGTTTTATTTTTGGATTTAAAACTCCTCACTCACTGAATGCACACTTAGTAAGCCAAGTTAGAATAATCAGTCACATGAACACTTGTCCTTGCAAAAAAGGTTGTTGTCATTAGAAATGAAAATCCCATAGATCATAATAAATTCAGGAACAAATAGTCATGTGAAAGTTTGTCTCTCGTCCTATATAACTGCAAGTTCTATGAAGTCAGTGCTCTGTTAACTTCTTTAATTAGAATCATCAACATTTATTCATTTTATATATTTGAATCTCAGGGGAGAACAAGGTTTTTTTTGTTTTTTTGGTTTTTGGTACCGGGGATTGAATTCAGTTCCCTGAGCTTGCAAGGCAGGTAGCAGAAGCACTGAGCTGAATCCCTGGCCCTGAGAACAAGTTTTTTAAAAAATTTTTTTTTTGTTTCAGTAAGAAATAGCTAAAATCTGTGAATTTGATGGAAAGAACCCTCTTATCTTTTCAGCTCATTTAATTCTCTTAAAATACTACACTTGATCTTAGCCAAAAGGCCAAGAGGCAATCTCTTAAAATACTTATAATACTTATAATGCAGTGAGCATGATGCAAGGATCAGACTAAAACTTCAAAGAAGAAAAACCAGAGCTATGTTGCAATTTTACAACAATTACTTGACTTTGTGTTCCCGAAGACTTTTCCATTTCTGGGAACTGAAATTTTCCCAAATGAAAGTTGAATAGAGGTGGATTTGACTAAAGGTTATGACTGCTGTTAAATTAACTTCCTGAGATTCCTGTAACAAATGATCAAAAGCAGCGTGGCTGAAAAACAATAGGTATGTATTCTCTTCTGAGTGGCAGAATCCGTAAATCCATACCACTGAGCCAAAAGCAAGGCATTCTCCTCTGGGGGTGGGATAATCCTCTCCTTGTCCCTTCCAGCTTCCTGTGGATGTTGCACTCCTTGAGTGCATCACAACAGTTTTCAAGACCAGCATCTTCAAAATGCTCTTGGTTCTATTTTCAAGTCTTTTTCTGTCTAAAAGTCAGCTTTCTCATGACTGAGACACAATATCCAACACCCACAACTTAAAGGAGAGATTTGATTTGCTCACGGTTTTGGTCCATGACAGCTGGTTCCAAGGCAGAGAAATCACGGCAGATGGAAGTAGGACAACAAAGCTGCTTAGTTCCTGACCACCAGGAAGCAGTGCAGGGGAAAACTGCCAGATGAGATCTGCACCAGACATGGACCCCAGAGCCACACCTCCACCACCCATCCAACCACACCTAGAAGCATCACCAATCCTTGGGTGGATCCCAGAGTCAATCAAACTGAAATTTTACCCTAGCTACCACACCTTCTCCACTGAGTTAAATCTTCTTGTACTTCTCTTTTACAAAGATACATATATTTGTATTTCAGGCCCCCTGGAAAATCCAGGAAAATATCTCCAGCTCAAGGTCTCATTTCTAGATTATGATCCCATGATACAGTACCTCCAAAGAACATTTTTCCAAATAAGGTAACATTACAGATTCCAGAGGTTAAGCCCTGATATAATTTAGAGAAGAGAATATTTTCTATTTTTCACATTGGAATTATTTATTACCACTGTTGCTACTATTTCTAATACTAATACTATCAGAAAGCTCTTTCTAAATGAAGTATTATGAAGAACTCCTATATTGGCAGAGGTACTTCATGTAAGGTGAAAATGGGGATGATAAACCTTTCTTCATCCTCCTTCCTCTATCTTGGTTACCCTCCTCCACAGTGGAACTTGAACTCCTGTGGTCCTCAAGATAAATTTGTAAATCATTTGATAGGATCATATTTAAATTCTTTACAGAAACTAATATATATATAATATATATATATAATGCTCCAGTTAACATAACTACAATCGTTTAATTTATAGGAAGTAATTAAAATGTTTTGGCAATGGGCAATAATATTTTGCCCAAGTTCTCCAAGAAGCCATATTTACTTAAATATAAAGAAATCAGCTTATAAAGTATATCTTTATACTTTAAGCATCTGTTTTTGTGTTAATAGAATTCTAATAATACAAAACAGAAGATGCAGAATAATAAATTCATGTAACTTGTATAGTTTAAAGCCTTAATGTTGTGGAATTTAATTTCTCATTTATTAGCAGGAAAAATATACATTAAAGCCATAAATTTTTTTTTATCATATAACTTTCAAATTAAACATTTTATTAATTATATAACTTGCAAATTTCCCACTGATTTGATAAGACTTAAAGTTATTTATGAAGACTGTTACTGAAATATATATGATTAATCCATAGAGTTTTGTCTATTATTTTGCATCTGATGTTAAACCTAGGAAACCCTGAACTGCCAATCCTGAATATCTGCCTTTAAAGTAATAGAATTCAAAAACAATGGCTGAATTAATAGTTTCATTTCAAGATACTCCTTATTTTCTTTCAGTATATGGATACTCTAATTTTTTTTTCTTAAATTGTTTTATTGGTACATTTTAGGTATACGACACAATTACATTTCTCATTGGGAACTTGTACCTTTACATGATGCATCTTGGTTCTTATTTTTTCCCCATTCCTAGCCCTCCCTTCACCCCCTTGGATGCTCTAATTTTATGGCATTTGAAATTTTAGTTCATTTGGAATTTATTTTATGACTATGTGATAAAGATGACATTGTTTTTCCAAATAGAAAATATTCCCAATATAATTTTCAAAGTAACCATTAATCTCTATTGTTAAAACATGCTTCTTTTATAATAGTCTATATGTTTGTATATAATCAGGTCTATTAATATTGTGAGCTATTTTTATTAATTAATTTATCTGTCTGTTTAAATTAAAGAATAAATTCTGCTTCTATATTTCATTATATGGATAAATATCTTCCTAACAATCCAAAATTAAAATAATGATAGTACTAATTGATAATTTTATTTTGCAAGCTCAATGAAGAAATTATTACACACATGAATTTTCAATTTTTTTCCTCTAGCCTCTCTTTATATAATATCTTGGTAACACATTTCATATTTGAGATGAATTTTATGACTCATTTCTTCCAAAATTTGTAAAGTTGCCTTTATTGGATTTTAGTCTTTTAAAAATTTATAATGTACTTTTTGATAAAAAATAAGTTATCAAGCATAAATTAAATAATCAATAATTATCTACCAAAATCTAAAATAATTCCATAATAATTAACTGAGGAAAATTACATGCTATTTGTATAAACAGAAAAACTTGTGGATTATAGTTAAACAGTCCCCTGACCAGCAAATAATGAGTGCTTAAGCAATATTTTTAAATATATAAAATAATACATTAAAGTTTAAAGTTTCTTAAATAATCCATACTTTTATTACTACATGGCCTACCATCTTTCTGCTTTTTCTACATGAATGATGCCTGGCCAATATTTGAACTCAATAAATGTTAAATGCATAAATTTTCCACAAAGATTATATTAACAGGTGACACAGAAACCTACAGCCAAGGAGAATTCAGCCATGGGTCCCATGAAGTCATTTTACCTGTGGGACTGCATGATTCCAAAATCATTTATTCCCCTAGCCTCTATTGTACTTGTAAATTAATGGTTAAAATGTGCTTGTTAGTTCTGGGATAACAGAATCTGTAACAAAACAGAGTTCCTAAGTAAAATTGCTCAACCCCTTGTTTGTCCGGAAACGAATGTTCCCGGGCCCACTACCTGTAGAACAATCCATCAATGTGTCTGCTGACCATCAGTAAGTGACGGTCGTGACCATTAGTGTGTGTGTCTGCTGACCATCAGTACGTGACAGTCGACCACTAACCTTTGTTCCTTTTTTTTCGTAAATCTACATGTTAACCTCCCCCTCAACCCCCTATAAAACAGCCTCGGACTCTGAGCCAGTTGCCTCTCTTAGCTACTTT
>NW_004624757.1:24611718-24633700 GCF_000247695.1 Heterocephalus glaber
ATATTATTATAAAAATAATTATAAGCATATAATTATTTCTTATATGCTTCTGATATCTACATTCAAAGAAGATTGATACATCAAAAAATGAGGTATGTAAATAGAATAGTGGATAAAGTGAGGAGAATATAAAAAGAAGGTAAGTGGGATGAAAGAGGAATGAAAACAAAGAGGAATGATATTAGTGTCACATTTTTTATTTTTTTAATTTAATGTATATTAAATGATATTAAAGGTCCAAATGTTTTAATATTCTTTAAGGATAAAGAAAGCACACACACACGCACATACACACACATATAAATTATGCTTCAATATTTCAATTTAATTTTATATTCATTTAATGAAATCCTTAGGCTTTATATGACTGTGCAAAACAAAAAAATCTCATAAGTTTAAAAATGAGGAATAAAACCCACCAGCATCATGATAATCACAATATAAAATCTACAGTGTCAATGTAGTTTCTCCATATATTATAAAGCTTTAAAACAAATACTTCAGAAAATACATCAGAAAACACTTTATACTTCCATTATAGAAGAATAACCAAAATAATAAAAACTATCAGATTAGAATTACCTCATCTTCCCACCACCAAATCTAATAACCAGCTTACATGTGTTTCCATAAAACTTGCCTTCCATCATATTACCATATATTGTCCAGGGAATCCAATTCCACTTGTCTCCCAAGGACTTTGCTAGAATTATTCTCTCTCATTTATATCATGAATTTCTCCCACTCTGCCTTCAGGTCAAAGATACAATTAGAATATTTCTCAATTTAAAACTAAAACAAAGCAACAAACAAACCATAATCTTCCTTGGAGCCCACCTTGTGTAACTACAGAAAAAAAACACATGGTAATCTTATAACTGAAGAGCAGCTTCTGTTTCGAGCCAAGGCCATTGCCCTCTGCCTCTCCTGGTGTTTCTAACATTGTACTTTTAAGGTTAGAACAATTAGTGAGCCATTAAGTGGAACCAATATTTTTGTGGAAACAGTCTTTCTTCCCAACACCAAGTAAACCCCTTAACTAAAGACAAAGGCTTTGTTTTTCGCGCAGTACACATATGTTAGAATGATATCTGTAAATATTTTCTGAGTGACTTTTAGTGACTTTTAGTGTGGACTTGCTGCCTTGACCACTGGTCTCTGTGAAACAACTGCTGGTCTTAGGACTAAAACATGTCTCATCATGAACATCCACACTGCTGAGTTCACAAAAGTACAGAAAGACAACCTTACAAGGACCCAACCATGTGTTTTGCTTTGCTTTTATTTGAAACCTTCCAGGTTTCAAAGTAATTTTTAAAAGATCAAAAACTTATTACTTGTCTCCATTAGGTTTTGAGTTATGAAGTTAATATTTCTTAAACTTGCTACATATAAGAAATGCTTTGAAAAGAAATGAAGCATTTTGAAATTGCATTTGAAGTTCTTGGCAACATATTTGGGTAAGTGTCAGAATGAGAGCCACCTGTGAACCATGCTGCTTCCTCTCTCTACCTTCTGCCTCCCAGTGGGCCACGGTTTTGTGAGATCCTTTTTGATTAGATGTATCCTTTCATTCTGGTAAGATGAATAAAAGCACACTTGATCAGCCAAAGATATTCTTCATAAAAAATTAATGCTACACCTTTATCTTAAAGAGTAAGACAAGATTTTAAAATAAAGATATTACAATAAAATTATCCAATTCACTGTTCATTTTTTGAATGTGAACCAAGGCCATCCTTACATTGAGTGACAAATTTAGAATTTTTTCAGTATAAACAAAATAAATCTAAATAATGAGTAGGTAAAGTCAATAGCTGTCCAACAATTTTCCTTGATCTTCTGTGGAAAAAAATTTGTACCTTTCTAAAGGGTGATGGAATAGTACAGAATAATTACAAATCAGAATTCTGTGTGGTTGATAAGTGTTATGTTTGGGTTTTAGAAGATTCATTTAATGATCTATTCTATTAAAAACTTACTGAACACCAAATATAAAAGCCATACTCCATGCTAAGCAGTGATACACACTAGGTGAATTATGTATGGTCCTTGCTCTTGAAAAACTTCAAAGTTGCTCAGGGAGTTAGCTAAGGAACAATTCATTACAAACTAATAGAATAATGATGATGAAAATAATAAATTCATGCTCACCGTGGATTATTTTTTCCAGAGTTTGCAAATGCAATTAGGGTAAAGTCAAATTCTCAGAGTAAGCACAGATAGTCAGGAAATACTTTATAGGCGAAGTGACATCTATGTTGTATTTTGAAAATGAACAAGAAAGTACAGGAGGAGAATGAAGGAAATGACCACTAGTAGAAGAAATGTCTCTTTGTACAAGTCATAGGGCCAAAGAATAACTGAGTTACTGTCTGGGGTAGGCGAGAAATTTTAGTGCTGCTCAAACAAAGGGTTTTGGAAAAAATGGGGTGGATTAAATTGGGCATAAAAATCAAAGAAATAAATAGATACTATGTTCTGTACCAGTTTCCTGCCTTCCATACCATACAGTACTGTTTGATTTCACAATGGATGTAGTGGCCAACTAACAGAAATTTGTAGTTAAAAAAATTGTGGCTAGACATTCTTCAGATATATGTACATGTATATACATATACATATATGTGTGAAACTGATAAAGATGATGTAGATGATGACATTACCAGGCTATTTCAATTGAAACAAAGTAAGAGTCTGGACTAAAGTAGGTAGCAAAGATAGGTCAAAGAGAATCATTAAATTTGGGAGATATTTCTGAAATACTTAAATGGTTTTAGTATCTTATTGAAAGATAGCTTTCAATAAAAATTAAAAAATAGATAAAAGAATAGATATTATAAGGTTTTCGGCTTGGAAATACGGATTGATGGAATTATACTTAAGTAGAAGGGCTAGAAAGTTGAGTTGGATAAATGCCCTTGAGAAAGAGGATAATTTGTTCTTTTTGAGATATATTGGACCCGAAGTGCTAAAGATGTCCACTTTTCTAATCATTTATATCCCTACTGAAAGTGCTATGTAATATGCCAAAAGAGTAAAAAGATCTCAGCTAATATGATTATGTTTCTAACAGACAAGAATAGTTTTGGTTACAAGAATCTTTCAATGTAAATACTGCATAAGTGATAAATAAACATTATTATTCTGAGCAACTGAGAAACTCGGATTTGTAGGTCAATATATCATTTCTTCCTTTTTTTGTTTTTGTTTTTGAGACAGTGTTTTGTTATGTAGTGCAGGCTGGCCTTCAACTCACAATGTAGCCTATGGTGGCCTTCCACTCATGGCAATCCTCCTGATTCAGCCTCCTGAGAGCTGGGATTACAGGTCCCCATTAGCAAGTGTGGAAATAAATAATTTCTTAAAATTCATTTGTACTCCTTTGTCATTAAAACTTCTTTGATGTGAGAACTTTGTGTCACTGGCTTTTTGTAATAGGGCATACGTGGTTATTAAGGATAGAACCTCTTAATTCAGACAAAATTGAAATTTTAATGAACTCTACCACTACCTAAATATAATTTTGGACAAGTGACTTAAGGCGATTGCTAAGTGCAACTAGCTAGTGTGAATAGTTTAAATAAATAATTTTAAATAATTAAATTTATAACAATGCCTGGCCCACAATAAATCCCCTTAATTTCTTTTCATTTTATATAATAGTCAATTCTGAGCATGTAAATTGTGCAGTAATTTTAAAAGCTCATATTTGAATCAGAATTTGCATGTAAATTATATATTTCCCATTTCCCCAAATTTTACTTTTTCTGTCTAACAATAATTTTTTTTTTTTTTTTTTTGGTACTGGGGATCGAACTCGGGTCCTTGCACTTGTGTAGCAGACGGCGAAACCACTGAGCTAAATCCCCAGCCCTAATAATAATTTTTTATTGGGGTATTAATGGAGACCGTAATAAATTTGAAAATGTTATGGTAATAAATTTTTAGTTAGGTAAACTAAATTTCCAAAAAAGAAAGGGATATAAGTCTTTATGGGGAAAAATAAACTTAATATCTGCCCCATAAACATTCCTTTGGGAAGAAACTTTTCCCGTGGCTGATGAGGACAATGAGTCTGGTGGTCCATGGTCAGTCTCCAGCCTCACAGATGAGACCCAGTGTAGTTTCTCTTCCAGAAGCACATAGGTATGAAAGGTGTTGCAACTCAAATGTCATTTGAGTCATTTAAGAGGGACATCCTCAAAGTCCATGCTCCTGAGATGTTCAACCTTTCCTAATTTTTGTCATTATTGAGACCTTATTTATAATTTTGATTTTCTGAGCTACACAATTCTTAAAATAAGTCCATTTTAGCTTTCCTTTACTCCCCACTATTGTTAGGCTACCTCAGATAAGAGTGTTTCTTATAAGAAAATATACTAAGTAATGCAAAAATGTGTATCACACAGAAACTATGAAAAAAAATGTAGTACTTGAGATTAGTTAAGAAGTCACCAAACTCAGGTTGGTTGAATATAACTGAAGTGTGTGTTCATTTTCTGGAGAAGACAAAGTTCATCCATGCCTTTCAATGGCAATTTCTCAGTTAATCAAATTATTCCATGTGGTTTTCTAGCATAATATTCATTTGGATAAGATTTGTAAAGAAGATGAGAAATGCTTTTGACAAGAAGTCAAGGTTGCTTTCAAGTTCATTCAATATTTTATATGAGCAAAAATTAAAATTTTTTATCATTTAGAACCTCTATGTGACCATAATGACTACTTTACTGCTGCACTTGTTGGTGGTGAAAAGAATATATAATGAGATTAATTGTAAGAATCATTAGATTTCATTGACAACTGGCTTCTCAGTGAAAACTTTGTCTGATCATAATGTTTAGGACTAAAAAAGCATTTGGAGAACCCCAGATTCTGAAATCCTGTGAAATTTTTCCGCAATGTGACTTGTCTGATGGAAGACAGAGTTCTTCTATAGAAGAAAATTGGTTCTTCTCATTTATAAGGCAACATGCGTCCAAATTTAAGGAAACCTAGAGTTGGTAAAGTGGAATCAAGAAAGTTAGAGTTTTTCCCAGAAGGATTTACAGGTGCCTGGGGGAACAAGTTCTTTATTATTATGGACCTTTCATGGTGACAGCAAGCTTCTCTTCAGTCCAGCAGGTAACTCAGCCAACTGAGATGGCCACAGGAACCCCACCTTGTCTCACTCATCAGCTGAAGAGCGGGAATGTCAGCCACCCTGTGATGTCAGGCAGAGGTGCACAGGTGAAAGGGACTTAGGTCGCCCCTCAGAATAAACAGACATCACATCAGTGAATCACTATTACTCGAGTGCCATGCATGCAAGCTACTTCCTCCCTGCCAACCACTAAACTCAAGGTACTGCCTTGGATCAATTATTAAGAAACAGAAATCTTTGCTCAAATTACAGATGACTCTTAAAATATGCAGACAACAGCAATAAAAAGGACAACTGGAATATTATAGCCTCATTAATAGCAATTCCCTCAGGATAAAAAAAACTCTGATTAGGCAAAAATTTCAACCATTACATTTTCTTTTTTTAATCTGCTTAAAGGAGTGATGTTCCAGGGTCAGAATCTACACTAATGTGTGAGTTGCGACGAATGGATAAGAAAATTAGTTTCTTGGAAGGCTTCAGAGTAGAGGATTGGATAAGAAATTTAGTCTTTCCTTTTTATTTCCAACACATGCGATTTTAGGGAATAAATTTATTTGAACACTGAGTCCTCAATAAGCCTATAATACTCTAGATGTACTGGATTTGGAGAAAAGAAGCTTCAAGACATGGGTCTTTGAAGGTGTTAACTAGACATTGTTTTAAGTTGCCTGTCTTTGATAAGTCATGATTAAAACAGTATTGGGAGATTCTTGCCATTGCTGTAATTCCCGGACATGATATCCTAATGTGATATCTGACTTTTCTATATCATTTAAAAATATTTTTAAACTTTTACTCAATTGTGGTAGTCATCTTTTCTTGCTCAAATTCAGTTGGAAGAGTTTCTTCTACAAAGAACTTATCAGGATCATCACAAAAGTAGCTTGATTGTTTTTTATCAATATTAATAAAATAGGCTTCTTTCTAAAGCATAAAGTGAATGTGATTAAGACAAAAGAAGATATTAATTATTTTAATTCAATTATAAATAGAATTTATACTAAATTTAACCTTGTGTGTCAGAGAAGGTACAACTGTCTACGTTCATTTGCCCATTGATAATGTTGATGCATTAAAAGAACTTTTATAGCCAATGTCTGTGATAGAAAAATGTTTAGGTTAATAATTATTTATTCCTCTATGTTTACTTAATAACCAGCTGAAACACTTACCTCTATTCAATTCAGTTTAAGTGGGGTGATGAAAGAGAATGCTTTGGAATAAAATTTCCCCAAAATTTCAATTATCAATTCTATCAGGATGAGGCACAGTCTAATTTTGCCAGCTGACCCTGGATATATAAAGCTAATTTATCTAGAAGTTCCTGACTTCAGAAGGAACTGAAATAACAAAGAGATTCACCTTGTCCCTCAAATGGACCCACATTGTGCAGAATCATAGCCAATGGCCTCACCTGGCTACACAAATTTAGTAGCCCAAACACAGTCCCTGATAGTCAGTAATGGGTAGGCATAGAAAAAGTCCTACCACCACTGGTGCTCTGCAGACAGCCACCCCACCTAGAGAAAAATGTATTAGGAAGAAATGTGAATCACTTAACATGTGGTAAGCATTCAGCTGTTCCTACTCAGATTGGAAATTTCCTTATTTTAGTTGGAAAAATTAAAACATATTAAAGACAAAATATGTAAAGTACTGCATTAAAATATTTTTCAGAAATCTTCATTTGGAAAACAAGTATGCTTTGAATTCACCACATCTTAAAATATATCTTATTTAAATCACTTCCAAGAAGTCAGGAATGGAATACATTATAATTTAAAAAATGATGTTTGAAAGTATAAAATTGATAACCATACAGCAAAATCCAAAATATACACATTTTTATAGCTACTCTGCAAAAAAGCATTACACAGGTACAATCTTAGAGGTAATAAAATTAGAATGTTTCTTTCTCTCTTATTTTGTCTACTTGGGAATGAACCGAGGGCTTTGACACTCAGCTACATCCCAGCATTTTTTTTCTAATTTTTTATTTTCAGATAGAGTCCCACTGAATTTCTGAGTTGCTCAGGCTGGTCTCCAACTTGTGACCCTCCTGCCCCATCCTCCCTGAATGCTGGGCTTGTAGGCATCCACCATGATTCCTGGTTTAGAATGTCTCTTCTTTGAATCAAGCTTATGACTTCTCAAAATAGTTGAAAATAAACTTTCTTTGTGAAAAGATAACTGTGATATGATATAGTGGTATAATAGTGATATAATACATGATATATTAAAATAGCATGCATGATTAATGACTATATAGTACTAGAAAGATTTCCACATGAAAAATCCCTTAGAGTTAAAATCATGTTTCTCCATAGCTTTAGAGAGTTCACAAATTGATTAAAGACATGTAAAACTAAAAGCACTTCTGGAATTCCATTCTTTAACTGATAAAATAACAGTTTTTCACAACTTTAATATTACATTTTGTAAAAAAAAATGTTACATTTTATGGTTGTCTTTAAAACTAATCTTTAAAACTAAACTAAGTATAGTAGACTCTGTGCACATGTTTCTTAATAAATGTACTCTATTACAAAAAATTTATGTCAACCATTTTTCATATCCTTAAAACTCTTGACCGGTGCCAGGGATAAAAGCTTCTTCCATATTTCTTTCCTATTCTCCTACCAATAAACTTTGGCAATGCTTTATTTCTTCCTGTTTTTCTCCCAGACCTCTCCATTGTAAGTTATGAAACTTCCACTCTATGATTAAAATTCAGCAGACTCTTCCTCCTTTAAACATATAACCTGGTGGATATAGATTTCCTGATTCCCCCACAGAATATTCAGGAAGAATCTGTCCCTTACACCGCACCACCATACAACTGTCCAGTGAGCTTGGTGCGTTTTTGGTTCCCCACTGCCTTTTCCAAGGCATTACTGTTAATTGAGCATGTGACAAACAGTATAATGTTCTGTGGTACTTGTGAAACTGGCTGTACCAGCTACCCTTTCCCATGCTTTCATCAATGGTTCTTGTCATTGTTTTGCTTCACTGATAATTTTATTTCCTGGCTTTTCTTGTCTTACTTTCCATTCAAGTTGTTTAATCCTTTGTTTGTTTATACAGGGTCTGGCCAGGAATTCCAAGCTGGCTTTGAACTCATGGTCATTCTCCTGTCTCAGATTCCTCAGTGCTGGTATTACAGGCATGCACAACCACATCCAGGTTCCATTCAAGTTCTCATCATCATCTCCACTGATTAAATGTCCATATGAAAACCCTACACAATGCACTGGAAACCTTGCCCTACATATTCCTAATGACAGATTTGCTCCTAATAGGCTCCACTGGAGGTAGCCATCTGCACAACCATATTCTGAACTGAGTTTTTTACTCAGATTGCTTAAACTTTCATTAATTTAAAACTAGTGAATATAGGACCAAGGATTTAGGTCAGTGGTTCTGCAGCCTGCCTCGCAAGCACAAGGTCCTGAGTTTGATCTCCGGTACCAAACTAAACAAAACAAAAACTAGTGAATAAGCAAACAAAAATAATTGTGTTTGATTTAAAAATTCTGTTGTCCTGTATGTTTCCTTCTTGAAGTTGGCCAGATCAGTAAAATTTTCATAGCTGGATGAGAAAAA
Organism: Heterocephalus glaber; assembly: GCF_000247695.1. The sequence goes on from NW_004624757.1 coordinate 24,620,471, forward strand.
GAATCTTGTGTTATAAACAGTGCCGTAAATTTGTAAGTTGCTGAGAGTGATTCCACACTGAGTAATCATTTCTCTCATGCCTTTAAATTCAGTGTTTGACAAGGGGGCAAATGGTTTGCTTTTCTAATGACCCCAGGGCCTGCTCTGCCATTCAGATGGTCTGCACCAAATGCTAATGTCCTTCCATAATCTCAGAATAGTCACTTAAAATGATCCTGTCATAGAGGGCCCTATCTTCTACCCCCAGCCATAAATGCAAGGCCTGCTTTTTCCTGTAGTTCCCAGGAGTAGTATGGTACCTTGGATGGATCCATTGGCTCCCAGAAGAGTTTAGGAGAAAGAGGTTTTTGGCTAAGCATTTTTTTTTTTTCTTCAAAATTCATGCCTCTAAAAGGTTACCTTGTACTGGGCCGGGGATTTAGCTCAGTGGCACCGCACCTACCTCACAAGCACAAGGTCCTGAGTTCAATTCCCAGTACTGCAAAAAAAAAAAAAAAAAAAAGATTATGGTAATCCCAGCTCTTGGGAGGCTAAGGCAGCAGGATCACCAGAAGTTCTAGTCCAGCCTGGGCTACATAGTGAGAGTGTGAGATCAAGGCCAATCTGAACCATGTAGCAACACATTGTCTCAAAAACCCCCAAAATTTAAAAAAATATATAAAAGGTGACCTTGCATTAAGTAGGATTTTACAGTGATTATTTCAATTACAAATCACTTTGATTATGCCTCAAAAGATCTGTATTCTTCATTCTCACTGCTCTGAGTATAAGATAGAGCACTACTTTTATTAAGATTATTCTAACAGATCTCTAACTCATTCAGGTGCCCTCAGATTGTTGTGTGTGATTTCTTGGCTTCCCTGCCTTCCTGGCACACCCATTTCTCCTCATTAAATCCCCATATTGTATTATTAGTGTCAAATGCAGACACAAATGTCCTCATATTTGTGCTTTCTTTGATTTCCCTTCTCACCCATTTTCTCGGCTGTCCTGACAGGACCCTCTGTGTGCACCTACATAGCACCAGTTACCACCTGGGTAACTAAGTGTGTGAAGTAAGAAAGATATGCCCAGATAAATTGGATCACCATAGCTCAGGATGTGGCTGAGGGGATTTACTGAGAATTGAAGATCACTCCAGGGAGGCTGGTTTTCTGAATGGTATAAAAGGGAAATGAGGAAGGAAGGATCACTTCTGTTTCTTCTAAAATGTTGTCTCCTGGCTTCCAGGGCAGACCCTCCAGCCTCCCTCCTGATGCAGACCCCTACAGGTCTCTGCAGTGAGCTCCAGGCCTTTGGGTCCCCAGCATGAAGACAACACTTGTGCACTTTTCCACACCTCATTCTGTGGGCAGCCTCCGTAAGCCAGTTTTGTAAATCATTATATATTTGAATGTCTTGCACTAAATCTGTTTCTCTAGTGAGCACTAACTGATGCAGCATCCTAGCAGGCATCTCACAGTTTGAACTTTCCTTCCTTAGCTGCTTGTTTCTCCCTCATGACCCTTGAGTTTCCATGAAGAAAGAAGCATGTACATCCTTTTCCTCTCTTTGTCAACAAAACTAACAGTCTCTGGGATAACAAATGCTTTTTAAAAAGAAATAATAAATAAATTATTGAATGAATAAAAACTGAAACATAAATCTGGAAACTTCTTTATAAATTATGATTTTTTGGTTGGCTGATAAGCAGCCATAGCCCTTAATCCAATCATCACTAAGATATACAGATGCTAAAATTTGCACAATAAAAGTGGAGCCATGTAAATTTGAATTGAAATATGGTCTAGTATCTAATGCTATTATGGAAATAAAAAAGTGAAATTTCAATGTCTGGGAATAGATTCTATGGTTGAAAAAAGCAGATGTTTGAAATTCACCCTGCATGGGCATAATAAAAAAATAATAATGAGGTAGTTTTTGTAATAGACCTCTTATAATGAAATGAATAAATTATTATTTAAATTATTACCAATTTTTGCAGGGTAAAGAATTTCTAGAACAATTTACTAACTAAATATTAAAGTTAAAATAATTAATAGACAATTGACTGTTGTGAAATTTTGTGCTGTTTAAACAATAAGAAAGGTATTCTCCTGTACAAGTATCCTTCCTCTACTCTTTCTGGATCAAGCCTGTGACATCTTACCCCTAAATTCTTAGACTCTCTATAGCTAATATTCCATAACCTTCAATTTATAAACATTCTGTGAATTCTGTCTCATGTGGATTCAAAGCTTTCGATCATCTCCTAACCCCAAATCCCAGCTCCTGGCCTATCTCTCCTCTGTTGCCTGCTGAGCAACCAGGGAAGAAATACACTCCTCATTTTCACATACATTGTTGTATCTCTAGGGAAAATTCATGCCATTCTTATTAATTTCGCTCATTGCCTTTATTTCTTGTTATTTTTTACAATTGACTCTTCTGTTTTGCATGTAGTTTACCACTTTTTCCTAGCTTTCATTTGAAATTTCCAATTCTTTTTCCACCTACTTGGTGAGATCCTCTAGCTCTTATTTAAATATTTTGCTCCCTGACCTTTGTACAATTCTCCTTATTTCTTTAACAAACATCTGTATGCAATTGGCAGAAAAGTCATTATTTCATCCCCTGACTTTTCACTTGAGCTTCTGACTTATAGACTGATCAACTGGGGGTCCCCAAGGCTGCAATAAAGAATTTAATCCACTTTTTTGTAGAATAAGCTTGCAGGTTCACTGACTCTTGTCACAAAGAAACTTCAAGATGCATCAGTAAGAGGCAAGAAAAGGGTTTTATTAGAGATACAAGATGCATTCAAGAGTGGAGTGCAGGGTTCTCAGGGAAATGAGAAACATTACAGTTGGGAATTGGAGATGTTTTTTGTGTTTCAGGTGGTGGAAAGCTATAATATCTGATAGTCTATAGTCTTAGTCTTGTCCAGTGGGTAGGAGAGGATGGCCCACCCGTAGTGAGCCATGTTCATATGGGAAATCATAAATAGTGGTCAATATGTTACTGGTTTTTTTGGGTGCTAGTATTTCCTTGAGGTGGTTTCTAGGTTCTTTCTGTCCTCAGAAAAGAATTAGTCAAGACAAGAACAAACATTAGCAGAGTTTTATTAAAAGGTAGGAAAAGAAACAGGCTCTGCAGCGCAAGTTGGGCCAAGTAAAAGTAGGAAAAGAAGTGCACCCTGTAGCATGAAGGTAAGCCACCATGCAAGAAGAAACAGAGTAACAAAAACTCAGTGTAAACAGTCCACTTTGTATCACTCACTACTCGGGCTGAAGTCAGGCCTAGCCCATCCTATGGAAAGCCTGCTTGAGTTCTCATGATCTTGTGGGACCAAAATGACTCCATTTTGGAGCCGTCTCCTTTGTTCTCTCAAATTTGTGCTTAAACTAGGAATTCACCACTTGAAATTCCTGAGTTTATTACCCAACCACCTGTGTACCCGGGGAAAGAGCGTTCCAGGCACACTATCTATAAGATAAGCAGTTAATGAGCTAACTATCCACACAAGATAGATGCGGCCATTAGTTAGTGGGTCTGCTAACGATCAGTATGTAACAACCAGCCGTTAATCTTTGCCCCTTTTCTCCCTCACAAAAATCTATACGTAACCCCCTTAAGACCCCCAAAGCCTAGCCAACCAAAACCCTACACTTCATATGTATTAAGTATTAACCAATCACCTGGCTACTAATAACCAAAGCTTGTTGTATTCTCAATAAAAACCCTGCTAGTTTGGGACTCAGGGCTCTCAATCTCGATCTGCTGTGTCGGTGACAATTGAGAGTCCCTGCTTAAGCTTGAATAAACGACCCTTGTATGCTTACATCGGAAATGGCCTCCTGGTGGTCTTTGGGACCTCACAATCTGGGCACAACATTCTTACCGGGTAGTTGCTTCAGAAACGGCTTACCAATCAAAAGTATTCCAGGTCCTTCTTGCCTGAGAACAAAGAATTGAATGAGACAAACCAAAAATGTTGCCAACATTTATTTGAAAAGTGAATGGGTATGGGATTAACCAGCTCTGCAGAGTGAACTTGGGCAGAACAAGAGAAAAAGATAAAAGTGAAAATAATAGTCATGTTGCCACTGGAAAACACAGTATGGCTACCCCAAGGAGTCATGAGAGTGGGCTCCCTGTGGCATCTCATCTCTTTTATGGGGTCCATATCTTTTTTTCATTAAGTTTATTGGTACATTTTAGGTATACAATATGCTGACATTCATCATTGAAAATTTGCACCTTTACATGATCTTGCTTGGTTATATTTTTTTTCCCCAATTGCTCCACTCCTCTCTATTTACAGAGACTTTCTTTCCATTTTTCTCCTAATCTCATATTAACTCCTTTCCCTTCTCCTACCCCTCCCACTTCCCCCTCCCCTTTGCACCTTTTCTTTCTATTTCACATTATCTACTATCCATTTTGATTCTTATTTTCACTTTCAGTTTCTCACACCAGAGAAACTGTTCGGTATTTACACATTTGTGTCCTATTTATTTCACTTAAGAGTATGGCCTCCATATGCATCCATTTAGCTATAAATGTCTCTAGTTTCTCATTCTTTATGGTTGAGTAGTACTCATTTTATTAAAAAAAACAAACAAACACATTTTCTTTATGTTATGTTTCTTTGGTTGATGGGCAATTGGGCTGTTTCCAAATTTTAGCTATTACAAACTGTTCCACCATAAACATGGGTGCGCATATATCCCTGTGGGAGCCTGCAAAAGGTGCCACATATGAGGTCCCAAGAATTATTTGGTGTTGTCTTGGAATCTTGTAATCAACAGGTCCCATTAGTTTCCCCTGCCAGCTTTGCTAAACCCTATGTCTTGTATCAGTGAGAAGTCCACATGTGCTGGGCTTGGGGAACTCTTCTACACATGTGTCCCAGGATTTGGTAATTAACAGGTCACATCTACTTCCCCAACCAGTTTTGCCACACCCTAATCTCCTGTCTCACTTTCACAGGTAAAAGAGGACAACTTGTAAGTAAAAAGCAGTGGACAAATCCATTTGTAGGTGAAAGGGAGTTGCTAAAGTTTACTATATTTTGGGAGAAGTTAAAAAAGAAAAAGAGAAAAACAAACAAACAACAAAAAAGCTGGACCTGTGTCCTGAAGCTGCAGTTCTTAAAAAGTATGATTTTTTAAAATCTTGATTTCCTTGTCTCCTTTCAATTTTCCACTTTTTCTTATAAACTTGCTCTCTAAATTCAATTCTTTTATCTTCTTTCAAGTTTGGTTCATCAATTCCTTAGTTTCTTCCTAAAACAAAAGAAAAATCTTCATTTTAGCAATTTAAAATTCATACTCCACCCAACTTCCTATTGATCTGCCTGGGAGCTTATTCAATAGTTGAAGTCCTCAGTGGCCCCAGGTGACATGATGTGACATTTCCCGCTTCCTTTCTCTTACACTGACTATCTGGCTTTAGCAGGAATCAGAATCATAAAAAATAGTTTATTTACTTAGTTTATGAATAAGGCAGATGGCTAGGTAAAGGGCCTGAGATAAAGACGTTATCATCAGCCTTACTGATAAAAATTAAAATAAAAAATTGGCAGTAAGCTCAGAGTTTGGCCCGATAATGACATGGTGACATGTAGCCCCCTCCTCACTAAACTCCTGAATTTCCAAAAATTTAAAATACAAAATAACCACTTTTCCTATAAAAATCCTAGTTTCCTTTACACACTTCATGCTGAGGGAAAGGTCACTGAAGAAGGTGGGCACACATGGATGTTCAAGCAAGCTTTATTGGGGTGGCAGTCTGCAGCCTGCCAGGCTGACTCACAGAATGGAGACCAGCAACTGTATGGGCTGAGCTGGAAGCTTACATAGGGATCTTGCAGGTGGGAGAGCACTAGGCCATTGGTAGGAGTGGGTGATTGGGGCTGGGGTATGTAACAATAGGTTTTGGTTGGAGGGGATGGAGTCACTGCTTTCGGGAAGCCCCTATCTCACTGGAATATCTGACTAAGAAACCGGTGGGGCAGAAAGACCTTAACTAGGCAGAAAGTCACTAACAAAGGGGGGTCATGCCTTAGTTATGCAGAAGTTCCCTGTTCCTTGTGGCCGGAGTGGGGTGAAGGGAAAGGAGAGGAGGGGGCTTGCTCTGTGGGGGCTCTGAAATGCCTAACACCGAGTATCTGGGTTAGAGAGTCTGAGTTGCAATTGGTCGTTTTAAATTCACAGAGCCACTTTTGATGGGTGTCCACTCAACAATTGAGCATTTCCTGTGCTCCACTATTCCATAAAAAGTTCTAGACCAAGTGGAAAATTCCATTTTTCAGATTCCCTTCCTGGAGATAGCAGGAGGCTTTTTTCCCGTTTCCTTATTTCCAGTAAAAATTCTGTTAACCTCCTCATTTTGGTTCAAGACTTCACTCTTCAATGTTACAAGACCATAAGTTTAGGTTGTGTAGAATCAACTGTTTCTGAACCACCCAGCACACTGGGTAAACAAGTCACTGTGCCTCACCTTGAGTATTTCTCTTCAGTAGATGAGATCTGAGAATTTGATACTTAACTAACAAGTACCCTAATGCTACAGCAAGCCTGGGTCTACACTAAAAATACCTCTCCTTCACTTGCTGAATCTTAATGGACATTGATGTTTGTGGGTGGAATAGAAATGAGACATTACAGATTTTGTTGTATTTACTCTACTGATAAAGTCATTATTTGACACCAACACCCTCAGAGTGAGGATGAGATGGATAGAAGAAATAAAGCTAGGTAGAAAGACAGGAAATCAAATTTTTTTAAATTGTACTTTAAAGAAAAACTACAGCTTCAGAACACAAGCCCTGTTTATTTACCTTTTTTCCCTTTTCCCAAACTGCAAACCTGGACAACTTCATTTCAGTTGCAAATGGATCTGCTCACTCCCTTTTACTTGCAAATGGTCCTCTTTCACCCTGGAATGGACTGTCTTTCTGGGATTTTCCATAAGAATAAACCATTATCTTATAGGGCTGGGCCATACCCTCCACCTACTAAAACTAAAACTGTAGATTATCAAATTCCACAGATTTCTACCTCCCAAAACACAGGACTTCCCCAGTTCCCAACAGTATGTGCATCATTTCTTTTTTCTTTGTTAAATTCTTTTATTGGTACATTGTAGGTATACAACACAATTATATTTCTCATTGGGAATTGAACCTTTACATAATGCATCTTGGTTCTTATTTTTTCCACATTCCTAGCCCTCCCTTCACCCCCTCCACCCTTCCCTATTTACAAAGACTTTATTTCCAATTTTTCCATTTCTCAGCATTTTTCCTTTCCCTTCTTTCCTTTCCTCTGCCCCTCCCACTCCCCCTACCCCTTTGGACCTGTTCTTCCTATTTTTCATTATTGATTATTCATTCTAATCATTGATACATTTTAGGTATACAATATAATGACATTCATCATTGGAAATTTGCACCTTTACATAATCTCTCTTGTGCCTCATTTCTTTAAGCATCTGCCTGTGCTCTTGAGTGCCTCCTGTATCTCCATCTAATAAATCTTTCTCATGCCTCTTCTCTTTTACTGACATGTCTAGAATATTCTTTTTCCCATGACAGGAGTCATCAAATTTGCAAACTTATTTTAAAGGGTTAGATTGAGTTCCTTATTTCAGCCTTGGGAACCCTCAGAGACTGTCAGGTAAAAGGGCTGAAGACCAAGACCAGACCAGGCCACAACAAGCCTTTATTAGGGGAATAGATCTGCCAGGCTGTCTCTGAACAAAGGAGAGACAAAAGCAATATGGCCAGGCAGGCGAGGGAGAGTCTTTCATGGAGACTGGGGTGGGGTTTGTAGGGGCTGAGGTGGGGTTGAGTGAGGTAGTGACTAGGGAATGGAGGAGCCTGTGATGTCACTAGGTGGTAGGAGGTAAGCGACTATTAGGTTACTTTCTAGGTGGGAACAGGGACATACTGGGAAGAAGGTCTTATTCTCTGGTGGGAACAACCATGTTGGCATGATGTCACACAGGGGAGGGGGCAAGGCAAAATAGGAAGAGGGTAGCTACTATACATAATAGCTGCTGAGGTGGTGGGAGACCTATCAGAGACCACAGTGACAAGAGGAGCAAGTTTTAGTTCTTTTTGTAAGGTTCTGAGAGTTCCTCAGACATTTCTATGGGCTTTAGTTGTAATGCTCTTGATTATGTTTCTTCCTCTTTTGTTATCAGGTAGCTTGCTTCTAAATAGTGGCTCACCAGGGCCGGGGTTTTAGCTCAGAGGTTCCACTGCCTGCCTCGTAAGTGCAAGTTCGATCCCTGGTACCAAAAAAACCCAAAAAGAGTGGCTCACCAACTAAATGGTACCAGGTTCTGGATTGCTCTCTTCTTCTTCTGGAATTGAATTTCAGGTTCTTCGTGCCTCATACAAAGAATTCATGAAACAAACAAAAAGCAGTGGCAAAGTTTATTCAAGAAAGCAGGAATGAAGAGTGGGAGAGAAACTAGCTCTGCAGAGTGAGCTTGGGCCAAGTAGAAAAGGTGGGTAAGAGCAAAGATAAAAAGTACATTTTGCATCTGGGAAACACAGAGTGGGCTATCATAGAAAGTTATGATAGCCACACTTCCATGGCATCAGTGTATCTTTTTATGCTGTCTAAATCTTGAGGAAATCCACGAGAACTTTTACATTTGGGTCCTGAGAGGCAGTGCTGAGATCTCATGCCTCAGGCTGACATTAGGTTTAGGGATCCTATTGAAAACTTGTTTGAGTTCCTAAGTGAAAGGCTTTGGGAACTGTTCTATGAAGGTGTTCAGGATCTGGCAGTTAACAGGTTGTGCCTACTTCCCCAGCCAGCTGTTGCCATATCCTAATCTCCTATGTCACTTTTACCAACCATTGAGTCTCTCAGGTCCTAGGTGGTCACCTCTCATAATCCCCTGGGTCTATATCAGGGCTACTGCAACCTTCAGAATGTCGCCCTGCCTCAGGAGAAATGAAGCTTTTCCACCACAGCACTCTCTTGTTTCTCTCTAATAGTTCAGACCTGTGTAATCCTTGTGTTTTTACTTTTTCACATATCCAGGAGGAATAAAATGTCAGGCCCCCAAATCCCTCAAACATCAGAATACAGTGATACCTTGTTTGTCAAACTCAGTTTGTTCCAAATTCATGTTCAAACACCAAAAAGTTCAAGAACTGAACATATTTCTCCAGTAAGAAATAATGGAAAACCAATAATTGTTTCTGAGACCCCAAAATTACACTTATAAATTCATTTTTCCAGGATGTTAACAAATTTTATAATGATTTCTTTCTTTAATACTATTGTGGTTCTGAGAGTTTTTCCTCTTAGCTTTATTCCTAGTATCACTAGCTTTTTTTGGATCCATGGTTTCAATATTTTATTCAAATAAAGTGCAAAAAAAGCACAATGATGAATGTTTTAACTCATCAATGTTACCAGAATCTACTGCCTTTTGATTCTCCTGACTAGCTGCATCAAAATGTTATCAAGTAGCCCCTTTTAAAGTGGCTCATTAAATAAATATTACTTGGTTCTGGGTTGCTTACCTCTCCTGGAGTTGGATTCCAGGTTCTCCTCACCTCAAACAAAGAATTGAATGAAACAAGGAAAAAGGAGTGACAAAGTTTGTTTGAAAAAGTAAAAGTAAAGTAAAGAGTAAGAGAGAAACTGGCTCTGCAGAGTGAAATTGGACTGAGTAAAGGAGGAAAAAGGAAGATGAAAAAAATCTCACCCCGGAAAAAGCAGAGCAGGATATCATAAGGAAAGCCAAGATTGCAAGCCCTTCTTGATGTCTGTGTCCTTTTATCACATAAAAATCTCAAAAAAACCCATGAGCACTTCTGTGTACAGGTCCTGAGAGCTGGTGCTGAGATCCCAAGTCTCAGGCTGACATCAGGTCTAGGCATCTTATTGAAAACCTGCTTGAGTTCTCACAAGAAGTCCATGTGCTGGGCTTTGGGAATTGTTCTGCATATGGGTTCCTGGATTTTTAAATTAATAGGTCATATCTACTTCCCCATCCAGCTCTACCACACCCTATTGTCCTATGTTACCAACTCAAACACTATACGTTGTCTGGGCAAGAGAGGCCCTTAAACTGAGACATCACCTCTTTTTTGTCTGTGGTGAGATGCAATGCATGACTCACGCTTGACCTGTACAGGTTTTTGCAAGTTGGATTTTAAGTCTGACCATAGAGCAAAATTGCAAACAAGCAAATTTTTTTTAAACTTTGATGTTTGAGTAGTGAAAATTTCGAGCTCAGAGCCATTGGACAACTGAAGTATATCACTGTACTTCTATCAGATTCTGAATTATTTCCTTGAAGCCTCAATCACTTGACTTGAAGTGAAAGAGAAATACTTCCTTCTCCTCCTCCATCAGGTGGAAAGAGCAAATGTCACAGCACTCCAACAATGATTTACTTCCCCAAAATGCTTCTCCAAAACTCTCCTTCCAAATCAAACACTCATTACTTATATAATACCCCACTACCCTCTATAACACCAATGACAACAAAAGGGTCACATTAGAAAAGTACCTAGAACCTTGTTTTAGTATGAAGAGTATGTAGAAACAATTGTTCTTGGCCTTTAAAACCACAAAAATGCTCAGTCTGAAACAGTCCATTTTTATAGTTTTTTAATACCTACAATGTTCAGATAATGTACAACTACCTAATCAAAAAGTTAAATTAAGTAAAGTCTCCTTTAAAGGGTTTTAAATTTAGCAGGCCTAAATTGACCTAAGTGAACTAAAAAGTTAATAATATACATGCTCTGACAGAAATTTAGGGAGCATCTGACCTAAAGAAAATGAGGACCAATTGTGCTCATGGTTGATAACTACCCAGACAGATAGAGCTCACAAGGCTGCAATTGAACCTACTTTTATTCCCTCAGAACTGCTGGCCCTTTTGCTGGCCCTTTTGCTGGCTTCTTAACCCCTGACAAAACCTTATCACATATTGAGTCACTTGAAGTAAAACTTCTCCTATGTTCCTCTTAATCTTGAACCCTCTATAAGTAATTAATATGGCTTTAAAGTCAAAAAGAAATAACCTAGCCTCTTTCCTACTTCCTCAATATCGCCACCTATTTTTGCCATTCTAAAAGATTATCTCTGTTATAAAATTTGAATAAACCTAGTGTCTCCTACATCCAATTAATGTCCTATTGTGTTATAGCCTGAATCCCAAATCAAACTATGCCACTGACTTCTCATTTATATGGAATTTTCAAACTCTTGAATGTAATTTAAAAGACATTAGGTGACCTACCTGTTACCCCCATTTCCTCTTTAGTCTTCACTACCTTGTCCTCTCATTGTGTCTTCTCATGATATGCTATATAGTCCCATTTACAGGGTTTCTTTTTATGGAAAGTCTCATCACACTATTCACCAAATTTGCAACAAATGGAGCAGCTAAGCCACTATCTCATAGAGCTAACACTAGAGAAGCTGACTGGCTACCCACCTTTTAAGTACATGACACCAAGTGTAGGTTTTGACATTAGATTAACTCCTGCCTACCTGAGAGTGAAAATCAAGAGCCTATTCTCTTTGGTATTTAGATTAATTTTAATTAACTTTTAAAAATTTGAGATAATAATACATTCATTCACATGTATTCATAAGAAGTACATCATCATCCTGTGCACTAATTTGTACATGATTTCCATAGTAGTAATGTATTGTAAAACATTAGCATAATATTTCAACCATGATATTGACTTGCATATAGTCTATACATATTATCATATTTGTTATTACTTGTATTTGTGTGCATACACATTTAGATCCATGTCTTTTTATCACATGTTCAAGTTATGGATCTACCCCTGGGCCAATTTGTGTTTTTCTCTCTTTTTAAAATGAATTTTATTGGTACAATTTTGATACACATAGTGATCATGTTCATCATAGGAAATTTGTACTTGTACATAATATATCTTGATTATTCTTCTCCTCATACTCCTCCCCTCTCTTCAACCCTTTTCCCCTCCTTATTTACAAAAGTTTTATTCCCATTTTTTCTTTCTATTCTTTTTTTATTCCATTTCCCCTTCCTTCCCTTCCAACTTTCCCTCCCTTGTTCCCCTTCCTTTTGGTACTTTTTTTTTTTTTCTTGATGTTGGGGATTGAACTCTGGTCCTTACAAGGCAGGGAGCGAAACCACTGAGCTAAATCCCCAGCCCTCCCCTTCCCTTTTGAACATGTTCTTCCTACTTCCTGATATCTATCCTCCATTTTGTTCCTTACTTACCCTTTTGGTTTCTCACACAAGAAAAACAATGTGATATTTAAATATGTGTGTCTGATTTATCTCATTTAAAATCATGATCTCAAGGTGCATCCATTTATCTAGAAATGTCTTGTTTATCCTTCTCTTTAGAGCAGAGTAATAATTCACTGTATAAACAACCCACACCTTTTTTATCCAATTATTGACTGATAGGCATTTGGGCTGTTTCCAAGATTTAGCTATTACAAATTGTGCTGCTATAAACATGGGTGTGTATATTTTATAGTGGTATGATGCTTTTAACTCTTTTTTGTAAGATACCAAGAAGGGAAACAGCTGGGTTATATGAAGCCTCTAGTTTTCATTTTATGAGAAAATTTCATACTAATTTCCATAGTAGTTGTATCAATTTACACTCCCACCAACAATGGAGAAGGGTTCTTTTTTCCCCACAGCCTCACCAGCATTTGTTATTGGTTGATTTCATGGTAATAGCCATTCTTCCTGGAGTGAGATGGAATGTCAGCATTGCTTTGATTTGCATTTCTCAAATGACCAGTGATGAATATTTTTTCATATATTTATTTGTCATTTGTACTTCATCTGAGAAGTGTTTATTCATTTCAGATGCCCATTTTTTAATTGGGTCTTTAAATTTGGTTGTCTGATTTTTTGAGTTCTTTATATATTCTAGATATTAATCCTTTGCTTGAGGAATCCCTGGTATTTCTTTTCCCATTCTGTGGGCTATCCTTTCACTCTGTTGGTGGTTTCTTTTGCTGTACAAGAGCTTTTCAATAAGATGAGTTCCTAGTTGTTGATTCTTTGTGATATTTCCAGTGTGATTGGGGTTTTGTTTATAAAGTCTTTGCCTAAACTCATGTCTTCAAGAGTTTTGCCTATTTTATTTTTTATTAAATTCTTTTATCGGTACATTGTAGGTATACAATACAATTACATTTCTCATTGGGAATTGTACCTTTACATAATGCATCTTGG
>NW_004624757.1:24638703-24756881 GCF_000247695.1 Heterocephalus glaber
GACTGGGGCGGGGGGCTGTTAGCGCCTGCAGGGATTACCTCCTCTGAGCTGGGAGAGATGGGACAGGGGCCCGGAGCAGCGGGAGGGTTGGTGGCCCAAAAGCCCTTTCCTGTGGGCTGGGAGCAGCAGGAGGGATGGTAGCCAGGAAGCCCCTTCCTCTGGACCAGGAACAGTGTGATGGTGGCTCAGAAGCCCCTACCTCTGGGCTGGGAGTAGTGGGAGGGATAGTGGCCCAGAAGCCCCTTCCTATGGGCCAGGAGCAGTGGGACAGAAGGTGGCCCAAAACCCTTCCCTCTGGGCTGGGAGCAGCGGGAGGGATGGTGACTGGGAAGCCCCTTCCTCTGGACCAGGAGCAGTGGGAGGGCGGCTCAGAAGCCCCTACCTCTGGGCTGGGAGCAGCGGGACTCAGTACCTTGGTCTGGTGGTCTGGTGTCCTCTGCATCTTTGTAGTGTTGAACCAGGTGGCTGCCTGTCTGCAGTGGGGTGATTCGGCATCTTCTGCATGACTCGGGGCCTTGGTAGGGCGTGCACAGACCTGCCTGTCTGCAGTGGGCTGATTGGGCATGTTCCATGCCACTTGGGACCTCAGTAGGGCATGGACAGACCTGTCTGTCTGCAGAGGGGTGATTCGGTGTCTTCTGGGGGACCAAGTTTTACCTATTTTATCTTCCAGCAGATTTAGTGTTTCTATTTTAATATTTAGATCTTTGATCCACTTTTACTTTAATTTATTACATGGTGAGATATATAGGTCTATATAAGTTTAATCTTCAGCATGTGGAAAGCCAGTTTTTCCAGAACCATTTATTAAAGAGGTTATATTTCTTCCAGTGAAGGTGCTTGACCCCTTTGTCAAAGAGAAGGTGGCTTAGTGCATGTAGAATTGTTTCTGGATCTTCTGTTTGTTTTGTTTTGTTTTTCCATTGCTATACAGTTTTTATCACCATAGCTTTGTACAAAAATTTCAAGTCAGGGACTGTAATGCCCCTTACCTTACTAGGTCAATTTGTAGAACAGTTCTACCACCACTAAGATCTCTCCTGTTACTTTTCTATAACCACTCCCACACACCTTACCTGCATCCTTCAGCCTGGCAAGCATTAAACTGTTCTCCATTTCTAAAATTTTTAAATGAAAAACATTTATAAGAGTGAATTATGTAGTAAGCAACCCTTCTGGATTAGGTTTTTCATTCAGCATAAAGACACTAACAATCATTTGGGTTGTAGTAAGTATGTGTAGTTTGCTTCATTGTGTTTATTATGTTACATTGTGTGCATGCACCAGAGTTTGCTTAACCTCTCATTCATTGGGGCATGAGTTTAACTCAGAAACCAACAAAGAGGCACAATAATTAAGAAAGTGATCTTGCTCAGCCACTGTCAACTGTGTTTTCAAAACAGTAGAGGGTGGTGTGTTTTACATGAAAAATATCCTTCAAAAGTCAGATGTGTTCAAGAAGGTGACTGGATCACGTGGATGCCACACTCACAGTGGATCGATACAGGATGAGTTCCTAGCTGAATGTGTTGTTAGCAGATGGGGCCCATTTGGAACAAGTTTTGTCACTGGGAATGTGATGCAGCACTCATCCTGAGCTTCTTCACCTCTCCTGTGCTTTTTGTCTGTTTCAGGCCACCATGAGGTGAATGGCTCTCCTCTGTCATCTTCTTCCCTCATACCATTTCTGTCTTGGGGCCAGCTGACCATGGACTGAAATAAGCCCCAATAAATTATCTTAATTTGTGTATGTTGGATATTTTGTCTCACCAACATAAAAGTGACTAATGCAGAGAACAAATTCTAAAGTGTCTAATGTTGGAGTAATAGCAGTAAAGTGTTTCACTGAAATTAGCCTATAGCTAATGCTTAATATAGAAAGAGAAGTGTATATAATTGCATGCAAAGTGTGAATCTAATAATGTTTTCAGTAATGATCTATAAGCCAAAAAAATAGTTCTTAAATCAGTGGCTCCAAAGCTAGCAATATGTGAGACTAAGAATTACTATTTTGATAATTTATTATTATTTAATTTGTTCACTTATATATATTATTTATTGTTATGATACTATGGCTTGAACTAAGTAAGGGCCTTTGCACTGAGCTACATATCCAGCCCTTTTTATTTTGAGACAGGTCTCCCTATGTCACTAAATTGTCCAGGGTGGGTTTGAAGTTGGAATCCTCATGCCTCAGGTTTCTAGAGTGCAGGGATTATAGGCATGCACCAACATGCCCAGCAAAACCAGTTGCACTCTGATGCCAGAGCATGGTATCTTTTTCCTTTTTCATGCTGTACTTAAGTATTTTTTTTACATTAAAACAAAGTTTTGAGGTTAGTTTTTCTTTAGGCTAACTGAAAGACTGTTAATATTGTGTTATTAGTAATCTGATGTCATTTTTATTAGCTGTATGACATTAAGCAAGTTAAATACCTTTTCTGGGTCATGGGATATAGATCCATAAAAATCTCTACTTTGCATTGTAAGAATAAAATGGATTGATACCTGGAAATCTTAGAACAGTGCCTGATGTGCGGAAAGCAATCATTCTTCATTTCTTCATTGATCTATATGTTTATCTTTTTTGTTAATTTCAGACTGGCTTCTCGATAAGTCTTGAAACAAAGAAATGTGAATCCTCCAATTTGATTTTTTTCCTCTCAGAATTATTTTCTCTTTTTCAGTATCTTTACCTTTCAATAGAAATTTTATAATCAGCTTCCCATGTCTCAATAACTACAACCAAGTTTTCTTTTTTATTTCTTTATTTTTATTTTTGTTGTCTTGTAATCTGTTTCATTTTTGGTAGAAAACTCTCAAATACTTATTAGTTTAAAATTTATTAAGCTCAAAATTCTGTGCAGTGCTCTCTGAAGTGACTATGCTTTTACAATTTATCAGCTGACAATAGTTTTGTCCCAACTCATACCCACCTTCCCATTGGATCAATATTACCTAAGTGACTATACTTTTAATCTTATTAGTCAACTACAATTTTGTCCCACCCTGAATGTGCCTCACTTCTTGACTTTGCTGAATGAAACACCCTTGAGAAGCAGGATTGATGAGCTATCCACTTTCCAGGTCCCCTTCTATCTGTCATAGACAGAAACTATCTTTCTCTCAATTAACTCTTCCTACTCCTAATCTCCATTGTTCCTAGAATTCATTCTTTGATTTTAGAGACCATGAACTAAGAGTGTCAGATATCTGGCAGGTTGAGTGTTACAATATTTTCCTTACATTATTTGGAGGTCTATATATTATACCCCCTATATCAGTAGGAGTTGGGATTTTTCAATACTATAATGCTTTAGAGTTAAAAAATGCAATTCCTAAATTTTATTTCATTTCACTTGGTTATGATTATAAAGAAAAGAAGGAAGTTTGTTTTTCTCTCATTGAAGGTATAAAAATTGAGGCTTACAAAAACTGAGATTTTAGGAAAATTCCATAGTTAATAATTGAAAATCTCTAGAATTGTTTATTAAGTATTGCCTTTTGTTTCTTGATTTAAAGTGTGTGAAATCTTAAGTAAGTTGATTATAATTTTGATGAAGAATAAAGTAACAAGAAAAGAAAATCTCTGGAATTAAATTTATTAAGTAGTGCCTTTGTTAATTGATTTAAAGTGTGGGAAATCTTAAGTTGATTATAATTTTGATGAAGAATAAAGTAACATGACAAAATATAGTAGTGATATTTCAGATATTCTTATGATTACATCAAAATTTATTTATGTCTTAGAGAAGAGATAGTAATTAGGAAATATCAAAGGAGAAAATATTTTGAAAAGAAATAATAGCCATTTGGCAAGAAAGCCCCTATTCATACTCTTCTAAGCAGTCTGTAGGACACTTTTGTTTAAAACTATTAATGTATTTTATTAGTTTTAATATATAGATATTTTTAACATTATACCTTTAGAGTGTTGGCTGTGGGTAAAGTAATTTTGCTTTTTTTCCCTTTCTAAAAGCATGAAAGCAGCTAGTTGTACCTTAAGAGGAATAACAATAAAATGATTAGGAATCAGGTTTGTTAATAAGGTTTAATCTGAAAAAAAAAATAGAAATACAATAATATTTTGAATTTGAATAGCATATTAGCAACAGCAATAAAGAAACATCAATTTAAACATAACAGGAAGCAGCTAAAATCACATTATACAGTGGGAATCACAGAAAAGCTGTGGGACCACAAGGACAGAAACAGCTGTCACGTTGAGGCATCTGATGTAAACTGTATTTTCTCTCCTGTGTAGTTGCTTCCCATCTCTCCAGAGGAGGGAAAATGTAATTCAGAAATTTGAATGTAAATGCAATGGTAAAAGAATGTCTGAATCAACTAATGGAGAAAACTACATTCTTCTCTTTGATCTATTGGATTCCTTACAAAAATAGATCTACCAGAGAGGTAAATATGGAATCTGTAAATGTTACAGTGATTTTTAGGGGCCACATCCTTAGACTTGGTAAGTGTAGCCACGCAAAAACAAAAACAATCTTAAAATTAATTAAATAGAATTTTAAATGGAAATCATCCCTAAATTAAAGAGATAAACATCTTAGAGCAATGAATTGTATTTGCACAAATACTCTGCTTTTTCAGAAATAATAGGAAATATGTGTGCTATTATTTAGTTTATGAAAGCAAAAAATAACAATGAAATAAAAATTTAAGAATTGAAATGAATAATGATAAAATCTTAGATTAATTTTAAGAGGAAAATGAATTGTTATAAAATTCTAGATAGAGCTAACTTCTCTTTCCTTAAGAAACAAAATACTGTTAAAAATATTGAAAAAGGTTTTAGAAATACAGACATGAAAGTGATTTAAATTATTATATGTAAGTGATAATTCATACAAATATATGAGAACTTGATAGGTTTCTAGCAAAATACACATGTTAAAACATGGATAAGAAGGAAGAAAAGACTAACTTTTTAAACTTTATGAGAAAAAAATTTAAAGTTACCCATTTCTGGAAGTTTTATTTGTGAATTTGAACACACTTTTTCACCAGATAGATAAATTTTTCATTTTTTGAAGAGTTCACCACAGAACATCATGCAAAATTGATAGCTTATTTTATATTGTTTGAATAAGCCTATTATCAAAAACGTTATATTAAAATTGCACACAAACTCATAAATGACACATGAAATTCACTCCTGAACATAATTTATGAACAAATTAATAAGTATAATGAAGGAAAAATATTAGGTCATCAGGTTATAAATTTAATGTGATGTCAAAATGAATCATAAATGGCCCTTTTAAAGTAGGAAATGATTCTAAAGTTCATAGGAAGAATACAATATGAAATTGCTAAATAAATATTTTAAGTGAATAGTGAGAAGTTGCTTGCCCTTTGGCTATGTACTAGTTTAATCAGAATACCGTGGAACTTGTACAACAAAAGTCTAACAGGTCAGTGGCAGGGATAGGATAGTATGTGAAAAAATGAATCAAGAGTAACAATAACATCAACAAAAATAATGAGAGTGTGGCACAAGTCAACAAAGGCACATGCAAGTATTCCAAAACTGGTTCTAAGAATAAAAACACATTTTATTCAGAAGAATATGAATACAAACTTTAATTTCATGACACATTAAAAAAACTTTAGATGTATTAGCATTCTAAATATGAATTTAAAGACATATTGAAAAATTAAGCACGTTTATATAATTGAAAGTGGAGGAAACCTAAGCAATTTAGGTAAATGCAAATGATGAATAAAAATTTGCACAGAAAATTAATATGAATATGTAAAAATATAATATGAAAAAATACCATTTGACAAGGCTAATCCTTCCCCAAACTTGACTCCACTCTCAATCTGACTCATATTTGTAATAAAACTTAACATTCATTCCAAGTCCTGGAAGGCTCTACATAGATATTTACTGGTCACCAATCAGTATTCCTAAGAGAGAAAACATTGCTAATAATTGCTCATAATTAAAGCTAAAAAGAGGCACTTATTTTTCTGAGAAAGCATGTTTACCAAAGCATAGTTTACCACAAAAACTATAAAGCTAATGAGAGGCAGTTTATAATTATTAATAGTATATGCTATTAAGTTTTTTGAAACCTTAATAACTTAAGTTTAGAATTGAAAGGGAGAAAGACAATTTAGTGTTTTAGAACTTTTATACTGAATAATGATACTTTAAAGTAAAATCTTATTTTTTTCTTCCAAGGTACATTTTTTAACTTAGGCTTTTTATTTTGAGGTCACTATTGATCCACATGCAGTACTGGAAGTCACATAAAAAGAGTCCATGCACAGTTTATTTCTCCAGTGGTTATTATAGGTTTTCATTCCAAAGTTCTCATTCATCTCTTCTTTGTCCCTTCTATTTCTTTACTGAGACTTTCCATTTTTTCATTTGTTCTCCACTCAGTCTTTGAGGATATTGGTTAGGGTGGAACAGAGCATGGATCTAGTAATATTCCAGTAGGAAAAAAATATGACATATTCAAAAGAAAGTCATCAAAATTTAAAGGATATTTTGTAATTGTGTGAAAACCTTTTAGAGAGCTCCAGAAGAAACATGACATATTCCATGGGTTGGTAGCCTCAGCTATCCTTGAACTGAGGATGATAGGACTTCCATTCCCAGAAAGATGCTGCCCAAATGGGTCCATGGCCTGCAGTAAAGGAATCTCCAGTTAAGAGAGAAGGATTTAAGAGCTATAAATACAATAGAAACTCTCTTCATGCCCATGAATCTCTCTTTGGAATGTTCTACTGGACAAACGTAACTATGAGATAGAGACTGGCAGATGCAGACCAGAAAGCCAAATCCAGGTGCTTAGAGTGAGGTAATAAATGGTTGTCAGTGAATCTCCAGAGCTATTGCAAAATAATCAACACAGAGCAGATTCTGTGCAGTAAAGAAACCAAGTTAAGTATATTTGAATGTAAGGGGAAATGCTGACATGTTGAGAAAAGAATTTAAATATGAGAGCAGCTGTATGTAACATGAGATCATGGAATATTAGGCCAACAGGATACACAATCTCAACTAAGGTACATGGTAGAATTTAATTCCACAGTGAATAGCAATGTTATGAGTTGATATGAAATGGTTAAAGCACAAATAGGCACAGAAAGAGGCAAAGAGGCAGCATGTCAAAGCCTAAAATATTCAGTACTGTTATAATTTGATGGAGAAAATGTTTTTCACAACGAGTTGACAGACTAAAAGCTCAATACAATTAACATAACAAAATATGCTAATTTACATTGAAAAGGTATTTAGTTCAGACAGAAAGGTAGTGGGAAGTTTGGAAAGACTGACTGGATATTTTGAAAACTTGACTCTATTTGGAGGAAGATAAAATCCATGTTCATATGCTGAGTATATGTGATTTTCTGTCAAGGGTTTGTGTAGTGTGGCATTTTTCATATCTACATGAACAGCTGTAGTGGAAATAAGCCTCACCCCAGCATTTGACTTGCAGTGAGAAACCACAACACCAAATCACTTCTGTTCTTCTGGTACAATAAGGGTCATCAGAACCACATCTTTCTGAGAGAGAAAGAAGCAACCAATAATATCTTGGCAGGTGCTGCATAATCATCCCTCAAATGACTTTCTGGAGATAAAAAGAAAGAATTTACTTGTATAACTGAACATATCTGCCTGAATTTTCCTACAGATGTTATCCTGGGAATAGAAACAAAATTCTTCATTCACTAGCAGCCTTTAAGAAGCACTGTAATCCAGGGCAGCAACAAGCCAGCAATGAAAGACAGAAGCATTCACAATTCTGGCTGAGAACATTGGAGTAGAAAATACATAAAATGACTGTTTGGTCTGAAGTCTGAATTCTTACCACCTGTGCTGCATATTGTAATTCCAGAGTTCTAGAAGACTGTAAGTACACTATATATATAATCATATATATATCATATATATAATATATACTGACTTATAGACATGCAGATAACACTGTCAAACACCAGTTTTCATTAATAGTAAGTGTTTGTATTAAGCTCTTTACACTATTTGGGGCTGGTACTATTTACTCCCAAGAGCATCTTGTAAGTTCTTAAGAGTGAGGATTTCTCATCTTGTTTGTATTTCCAACTTGAGCTTATCACATATGCAATATCATAAGCGCTTTTGAAACTGAAGTTCTTCATAGCAATCTATATTCACTACTCCAAATGGCTTAACAGTAGGGATTTCTAATAAAATAGAATTTTAAAAAACATTTTTAATACTTGGACTTGTTTTAACTTAATTCAATTTCTGAAATAAATTCAATGAAAGAAATGAAGTTCTTGTAAAAGTTTCTCCCTCTCCTCCTCACTCTCACCCCCCCAAAACCTCCTGTCATATTTCTTGGGCCCAATTCCTTATTTTCCTAAATACTAAAAAGAGCTAACAGGCAGACTTGGTGAAGTGTAGGGCTGCACTGTGCACATTCTATCACTCTGCCCCCAGCTCCACAACATGGCAAATATTAGAACTTCAGTTTGGAACTTTCCTATGGAGTCCAAACTCAGGATAAAATTCCTTTTCCATGCAATCATTCAGGAATATACTCCCAATAAACCAGAGTTGGTAACTAATATGGAATCTGTCTCTTATCCTGGGTTCAGAGACATACATCATGTAGTGAAAACACACACACACACACACACACACACACACTATGTACCCTATTCTTACAAGCTATACTCTGACCAACCTCTACTCTAACTAAATTATATACTATGACTAATTCATCTATAACTGAGCTATTTAAGGATTATATTCAAACTAATTAAATTACTTAAGCCAGGCAAAAGAAATCCACGTATATTCCATAATCAGTATTGTGTGCTTTTGGAAAATAATATATATAGTATTTTGAATTTTGATTCTGTTGCAGTTGTTTATTTATTATTGTATATGGGCCTATCTTATTTCTGTTGATAATTTGTTTGCTGATAATTTCTGGGATAGAGATACAGATAAATATACATTTATCCTTGTTACAAATATAGTAGAGTATCTTATGTGGGGTAAAATGTATGCCAGACAATGGAGTTGTCCAACAGCAAAGGCAGGTTATCTCTGGATAAATAAAATTTAGATTAGGGATTTAAGTTGCCAGTTTTATTTTTTTTACTATCATAGGCATGTGTGTATCATGTTAATATTTTATAAATATTAGTATACAATGAAACTACATTTCTATATTCTTATATATTTCTATTTATTTCTATTTTCTATTTATTTCTGTTTATTAATCTTCACACAAGTATGCTGAATGAAATGAGCAGGTTGAATTTAAAGATATGTTCAGTAGTTTAACTGATATTTCATTGACTTATTTTCACAGATAATAGTGCCTCTATGATTATGATGAGTTAGATTACAGACTGGCAGTCATTTCAGAAAAAGTTCCACTCAAATGGAGTTTCAGGGTGCCACAAGATCAAGTTGGGCAGGTATTCTTCATGGTGCTCATTGGCTTATTCTGTTTGGAGACACACTGTTATCAGCAGCTAGAAATGGGCATGGAATAGATTCTGGGCTCAGAGAGAAATGGCTAATGACAGTCTTTAACAATGATAGCTCCAACTGAGCAGCCTGAGATTGAAATTTTGAACTTGCGAAGGAGATGAAATGAGTGTATTTATGAAGAACTGAACAATGTCACTCCTTCCTAGTAGAAGAACTGTGATTATGTTTGTCCAAAGTGCTTGGCCAACTGGAGGATAGGTAAAAAGCCACAGGATGATTTGCAATCTCTGCTCATTGTGGGGTTTCCTTTTCTGATGCTCTTCCTGAGGTAGGAGGTTGGCTTTGATACTGTGCTAGTGTGAGTCACAGGGTGTAAGGTCTGAGCTCAGTAAGGAGGACAAGGAATAATAAGTCTTTTCTGAAAATTGGCTAGAGAAATAAAAAGGTGATATACTTCATATTCTGAACATAATTTCAACGTTTTTTCAGCTTGTTAGTGATCATTGGTTCTCAACTGCCTTCCAGAACAATATTAGAGCAACATTCTTCCTATATTTTGCATATTTAAACATATATTTTGTTTCATTTTATGATTTCATTTCAATACATTGTTCAATTTGTGTCCAGTCTATTTTCCTTCAAGGTATTTTCACTTCTCATCATGGCTCAAAATAACCTAGAATATACTCAATAAAACATTTTTTCCCCTCTTTCAATACCCTTCACAATATGCATTTGTTGACCTTTGTTTCCAAGTCATTTTAAATTCTGCTAAGATATAAAAATATTTAATCTGATTCTGATGTTTATTCATAAATTCTGCTCTAAGCTGAGCAATCTGTTGAGTACATTGTATGAACTTTGAAGGCAGGTGCGATCAATGTCTGTCTCAATTTGTGTTTTGCTTGGTTCACTCTGTTTTCAACAGATCTTTGTGAGTATGATGAGAATTACAATGATTAGCTCTGGGCTGTTTTATATGTATTAAACCTAGTCTCTGTTCTACAGAAATAGATCATCTATAAAGGACGAAATAGTTCATGTGCAAATACCTACAGCAGAAGGGAAAAGAAGATAAGTACCTCATAAGGCACACAAATAGCACATTACAAGAAGTGCAGGAAAGAGAGAGAACTGGTTGAACAGGAGGAGACCTGAGATTACATTTTATTTGGCTCTCACAGCACAAAAAGGATTATTTTAATGCATGTATTTGGAAATTTTTTAGTACTTAAATTTTAAGAGGCACCATTGTCATATTTTTGGCCATTATCACCAAAAGTAATGATTAATGTCTTGTTTATTTTTTTCTTTGATACTGGGGATCAAACTCAAGACCTTGTGCTTGTGAGGCAGGAGCAGCACCACTGAGCTAAATCCCTGGCCCTCATTGATGTCTTTTAAAACAAAAAAAGACAACATGCCAAACATAAAATTACTTAAATATAAGAATCACTGACATGTATGGAATTTGAGCTGCTTTTTCCTAGGGTCCAGGTCACCTAAAACTTTATAGTGTTTTGGTCACAAAAGTCACAATAGGTCTTAAAAGCTCTATTTCATCTCACTGGAACCACTGAGAGCATTTGCCTTCGCTTGTCATGGTAGAATTTCAGTGGCTGTCTTTAATCTCGTGATATATTTTTTAGACAAAATAAAACTTTGATCTTGATCTGGAATCAAAACCAAGTGCTAAATTCAGGAACGTAGAATCACTGTCAGTGCGTCTGTTGGGTTCAGCTCAGTTAAATCATATAAAAAAGTTCCTATCATATAGTAACTTGTGGGTAATTATGCCCGTGCATCTTCGAGTAAAGTTTTCCAGTTTTCTTTCTCCTGCCCATTAATATGTCATTTTTTTCTCCCCTTTCTGGAACTCTGGGCTGTGTTTTCTCTGAAAATTCACAGAGATTTCAGTTTACTTTCCTGTTCTTCCTCTTCCTCATATTATTCTTGTGCCTTTTTTTCTGCTACTGCAAGGCACTCACCCCCGTATCTCCTGCATTCTCATGTAGTGTCTACCTTCACCGCTAATGGTTTATACACACACTGTACCTGATAGGAAGAAGGTAAAGGTAAAGTCAGCTACATCCATCAGCAGGGTTTCCTTTCTACCAGCTTTCGTGCCCTTCTCACAGAGTACTCACATGCTGTTCCTGGGACACACCGTTACTTTTTCTTTACGTTCTGCTTTGTGAATCAGCTAATTGTCCAGACTCTTACTCTCAACTGCTGCTGGAGATGGTCCTTCCCAGCTTGGACCATTCTCCCAACTATACATAGAATTGAGTAAAATTTATTTAACATAGCACTTTTGTACAAGAGATATGACTGATTTTCAACTTATGAGCTGTAAATGTAGGCCAAGAGAAGTTGGAACCTTCCAATTTGTCTAGTAAATTCGTAATGGGAAATCAGGTCCCATGTTGTTGGTCCCACACTTTTCTCTCTGCCCACAGCTATCTTCCCCGACACTCAAATTAAGGACGTAAATAAATATTCATCCTCTCCATGTGTAGAGTTTTCAATGAGGAAAATAAAATTTCTCAGGAAAGAAAGACAACTAAAAATTTCTTTTCATAAAAACAATGACAAATAGTAGAATTTGTAAAAGGAGGAAATATGAAAAAAAGCATCATGGAGATGTTGCTATGTTAAAAGGATGCTGACCTTTCTCCAAATATTCATACATCTGTTGAAGTCATTTAATTAACTGAATATTCCACTTTGCTAGATATTTAAAGCAAACTGACATGCTATTTTAATCATGGCACCAAATTTATTTTGAAAGACTGACCTGGGACATTTAATGGGCCTACTTCTAGCAGTTCTTATTTAACAGGTTGTGATGGTTAAGCTTAATTGTCAAGTAGATTGGCTTACAGGACACTTTTGAGTATGTTTGGGTGGGTCATGGTGTTGTGCTCTTGAGGTCTACACTCTGGTACCTGGTGCCTTCCTTTGACTCTCATCTCCTGTGTTCCTGTTATGGGATGAGCAGTATTCCTCTGCCAAGCACCACTGTCATGATGTTTCTGCCTTGAATCCAGCCAACCATAGATAGAAGCCTTTGAAACTCTGAGCCGAGTAAATCTTTCCTATTTTAAATTGTGAGTAACAAGTATTTTTCTATTGCAGTGGGAATGATGACCAACACAGAAACTTGTTACCACAAAAGTGTGGTCATTGTGTCACTATACCTAACCATGTGATTCAGAAACTCTGGGACCTAGTTTGCAAGAGGAGTTTGAAAAAGTTTGTACACATGGGCCAGAGAAGCTCTAGAATACTGGAGGCAAAGTTCAGTTGGAAATTCTGACCAGATCCCAGAAGACTGGAATGAATGATAATAAAAATCTGGGCATTAACAGCTAGGCATATGAGGTTTCAGGTGTAGACTCTTGGGAATTGAACTAGAGGCCACGTGTGTTGCATTCTGGCAAAGACCTGTCTGCGTTTTACCCATGTTCTGAAACTTTGTGGAAGGTTAAGTTTAAGAGCTATGGACTAATTTGATCTGGCAGAGAAAATCTGAAGGCAGCCAGATGATAATGCTGTGATATGATTACTGCAGGCTGCTTTTAGCCAGTTGTTTTAATAGTAGGGATCAGGAGCAAAAAGCAGAGCAGAAAAACTTGAAATACTTAAATTTTGGTCTGAAAAAAGCATGTGTAAAGACTTTAGAAGTGTGGTTAGAAATTGTTTTCAATTTTAAGTAGGATAATTCTGTCATGTTAGATGGAGTTATAAACTTGTTATTATCTTTATTTGAAGATGGAGCATGTGGAAGTGTGTTTGGGTGTCAAGTTGTCAAGGGATGGAATGTGATGGTTAAGGATAATGGTCAGCTTGATTGGCTTATCACTCACTGAGTAAAGCACACGGGGCATGTCTGGGTGGATTATGAAAGCATGAACTTGGAGTATATGTCTGGTCCCACCACGTCCTTTCTGATTCTTCTCCTGGGTTCTGCTCCTGGCCACAGTGAAGTGAGCAGCATTCCTCTGGCAACCTTCCACCATGAGATCACTGCCCAGAGGCAGCTGACCATGGACTTCAGTTTCCAAAATTGTGATGCAAATAAATTTCTCCTCAGGTATTTTTCTTAAAAATGGGAAAGCTGATCAATACATAGATTTATGAAAGAATTTAGAAGTCTGTAGTTTTAAATGACTTCCATATAATTCTTGTGTATAGCCTATGAAAAAATAATATGTTTTTACTGTGTTTATTAGGGATTCAGCAAAAGCATAGCTCTTGTCAGAGGATAATTTACTGAATTTTAGGACAACAATCATTTCTTATTTTTTCATAGACTATCACTTTCCTAAACTATACTTTTTCTTATTATTTTCAACAAAAGTGATGTTTAGAAGGAATTGAAAGTGTGTATCAATATTTTTGATTCACTTATCTAATCCATAGTAAATCTTCACATGGAGTCAATTACAGGAGTAGGGAGGAGAAAAGAATTAAAATCTAATGAAAATTAATCAAAGAGAAGAACTTCCTTTGGGCTGGCCATGCATATCTGTGGTTTGTCTGTCATTTATAATGCTTCAGACTCTGGTTCATAGTCAAGCTGTAATTCTGCCAGTTAATGTATCCAATTAACCCCACTAATGAGCTAATCAACAGTGTAAAATCTGTGTAAAATCATGGAGGGTGTATGATGAATGGGAAATGCACTGAACTCTCCCAATATAAAAAGTGCTTTATTGCACTTATTAAACTGGCACTGTCTTATCCCTCTCTAAAGGGTAATTTATCACCAAGGTCCATAACAGTGTCATGCCCTGATAAGGCAGAGGTGGCAATAAACCCATCAGAAAATGATTACTCAGGAATGTGAAGCAATTACAATGTCTCCATGTATCAGAGTCATAGGCTGGAGAGCAAATGTGGTTTTCTGTTGATTCAGGGTTCAAACAAAAGACCAGTGGTAAACTTGAAGGT
Organism: Heterocephalus glaber; assembly: GCF_000247695.1. The sequence continues at coordinate 24,653,135 of NW_004624757.1, forward strand.
GATCCATAACTTGAAAATGGATGGTATCTTTATATATGCTAATACTCATTTAAAAATCTTCTGAAGAAAATATTTCTGGTATACAAAAATCACATAATGTTATTCTATCATAAATGAAGATGATTATTCTTTCCAGAAACTGTTCATGATAAGGATGGAGCAGCACAAAGCAACCCATTTCTTCCAAATATAATAATACCTTATGGAAAGAATTCCATCAGGAAACTAATATTCTTTTGTGCCTATTCATATCTCAAAGTAAAATTCTGGAAATGTTATTTCCAAGAAGGAAATTGTTATGATTTGGATCTAGGTGTCCCCCAAAGCCTCATGTGGTCATAAGTGGCTTTTTCGAGTTGGTTGAATTTAGAGTGTGTGATTGGTTCATGGTGCAATGCTAGGCTCAAGGGCACTAGTATTAAGGGTGTGAGTGCTGCCTACCCTCAGTGTTCTGGATAAGCCAAAAGGGGAAGAATGAGGCTGTTAAGGTCCCTTGTTGGTTTTGCTGTCTTCTACCTCCATGAACTGTTGCCCCTCTGCCATGTGCTATTGTGCCTTGGAGCCAGCCAGTTATGGACTGAAACCTCTACAAACTGTGAGCTAACTAAACCTTTTCCCCTTTAACATTGGATGTCAGGTATTTAGCCTCAGCAGTGAGAAAAAATAACTAAGAGAAAATTTGGTACCAGAGAAGTGGGGTCCTTACTCTGACATTTTCTGGTGACATGGCCTAAGAGCCTTTGGAACTGGTTTATGGGAAGGGGAAGAATTAGAAAAGATTCAGAAATGCTGGCTGATAAAGCAGAGCTGGAACACCTTAGACTGTACTGTATGGGGGATTCTGGTCAAAGCTCAGAAAGATGGTAAAGACCAAGCTATGAGGGTTCTGGTGGGAAGAAGGACTGCATTTGCTGTTGGACTCCAGACAATGTGTATTATGCCTTGGCAGAAAGTTTGTCTGCATTTTGCTCATGTCTAGACTTTACCTAAGACTGTAACCTCTAATCAAAGTCTCTCTAGCAAGTTTACACTTTTATACCCTTTAGGCCCGTGATGGGTTGGTTCCAGCTAATTCCAGAGATACTCTCAAGGCAACTTTTGTATTGCTCTGGTGTGTAATACTGGCACATGCCTTCTTTTGAATGGTGCTGATCTCTTAAGCAACCTCACTTTCTTAGACCCCAACTTCACAAGTGCTTCTTTTCTGGCCAAATTGCAGATTTTCAAATCTTTCTACTCTGGCTTTCATTCTCTGTTTTCATTGAAAATCTGGCTATCAACAGGCAACAATATCCATTTCACACCCTGAATATTGTACTCCTTGAAATTTCATCAGTCGGATAAACGTTAAACTCCGAATTCCCAAAATTATAGGGTGTGGACAAAATGTACAGGAGTCCTTTGCCAGACAGTAGCATTAATGGCCATAGGTTTAGTTCCAAATAGTGTCTTCATTCCCATTTGAAATCTCTTCAGTATGTTTACTTTCCATTATTAATAGCATTCTGTTCTTCTGAGTCCTCTCTAGAATTGTCCTTCATGCTCTAGTCCAGCATTCTAGAATTTCTGTAGCCCACAGGACATCCAAAGGTCCTTCCCTAAACTAATTCCAAAGACCTCTGAGCCACATTGCCTGGTATAACCACAGTAATAACTCTGCCCGTCTGTACCAGTTTTCTACATTAATCAACTTTCACTATTCAAAAAGTACCCGAGAAAATTAACTTCCAAGAAAAAGATTAATTTTTGTGCATGATTTCAGTTCAGGGTCACTTTTCTCCATTTAACTTTGTAGTAAGGCAGAGCATCATGATACATGGGTATAATGAAGCACATCCATTCAGCTTACAGTAAGGGAAAGGGCCAGGGATAAAGTACTTCCATCAAAGACATGCTCCAGTAACCTACATTTCCTTCCCTTAAGCTCGTCCTTCTAAATTCTAATATCTCCCCAGACTACATCAGCTTGTGGACCACACTTTCAACATGCAAACCTTTTAGGGGCTATTCTAGATTTAAAGTACAACACCCAATGTACCCACCTAAGTGTCATGCTTCATCAGTAAATTGACTATATTTTATATAGCACAAAATATAAAACAATAGTTGAAAACTCATTCATGAATTCCAGGAATGAGTGACCAAACTTCACTAGATATTTGTTTTGCCATCTCAAACTTATGTTTGCAAAATTTAGCTGATTGTATTTTACTGTTCATTAGCACAACCTCTTTAGATTACAAATGATCTTTAATTCAGTGTATTTAGGTTAAAGGCAGACTTATTAGAAATACATAGGGGTGTGAAGCACTAACCATAGTTATGTGTCTGTGTACTTGTTCTCTAAGCTTTAGTACTTATTTTATTAAGTCCAGTAAAACCCCACTCATTTCAAAAGGAAAGTAAGATGGTTATCAACAACTCCTAATTTTCCTTATTTTAGTCTGCTCAGGCTGCTGTAACAAAATGCCCTAGGCTAGATGGCCAAATAAATGAGCATTTATTTCTCACAGTGCTGGAGGCTAAATCCAAGTCAGGGTACTAGCTGATTGTTTACTAAGATGCAGGCTGCCTCCCTTTTGGAGAGATAGGGAGAGATTATACCCCTCACATCTCTTCTTTTGAGGACACTAATCCTATACATAAAGGCTTCACTCTCATGACCTAAGTATCTCTCAAAGTGCACAAGTCCAAATTCAATCATGTTGGTGACTGAGACTTCAATATACAAATTGCGTGGGGAGATGTCTTAGTCTATTTATGTATGGTCCTATGATAAAACACCTGAGAATGGTCAAATTATATGAACAGCAAAATTTTTTTTTCACAGATTTAGAGGCTAGAAAGCTCAAACTCAAATTGGTAGTAGGCTCAGTTGTCTGGTATAGTCCACTTTCTGCTTGCTAAGTGCATCCCACTGCTTCATCCTCTGGAAGGAGGATCACATTGTTCTCACATGGCAGAAGGTGAAGAGGTGAGCCAGTAGGATGTGGAGTGTTTTTGTAAGATCCGTTGTTCCTTACTTTCAAGAACATGCTTTTATGGCTGTTCTCCTTTCAAAGGATCTACCCAACACTCCGGTTGGAGTCCCTTGAACTTTTTAAATTACAGCAGACTAAGCATTCAAGCTATAGCGTTATGTTCCCACACCCTCAAGCTTACGTCCTTCCCACATGCAAGATGCATTTGTTTTGTCCCAACAACTACACAATTCCTAACTTCTTCCAGAATTATTCCTAAATTCTAAAGTCTCACCTAAATATCACCTAAATCATGTACAGGTGAGATGAGAGCTAGAATTCACCTGGAGCAAAGTTCTTCAGCTGTTACTCTGTGACACCAAGCAAATTAAGTGAGTCCAAAGTAAAATGATGGGACAGGCACAGGCAAGGACACACACTCCCATCCAAAAGGAAGACGCGGAGGAAAGAAAAGATGACAGTCTCCAGGAAGGCCAATTCCTTGCAAGGCACGAACATTGCTCTCCTCAGACTGACATTTTCTTCCAGGCCCACTGGGATAAAGGTCATATGATCTGGACCCGCTAGAGCCCTTGTCTTCCAGAAACATTACAGTAGTGGTTCTGCAACCATGACTTTGCCAGTTATAGGTCGCATGCTCGGGAATCTGGGTGAGGCTGCCCAGTCTACTGGAGCTTGGGCAACAATTCTCCCTATTTCAAACTGGGAACACAGACCTAATGATTTCTAAATTTTACTGAGGGTCATGCTTCCTCTTTTTGAATAGCATATGTTTGTAGCCAAATAGTTATATGGTCTCATCCTGTAAAATCCAAGAGATCCTATCATCTTCATTTGATGTGAGTTGATTCCATTTCATTTCACTTCCTTTCATTTTATTTCATTGCATTTCCATTCCCTTCGGTTCTATCCTTTTCAGTTCAAACTGGCTGTTTTCCTGCTGGAGTGGCTTACTAGATCCATGGTTTATATATACCTCATCTCCCTTATCAAATATTTGGTCTGTCACACTCTTAGCTGTTCTCTTTCAAACATACTTTCTCATGTTTTGTAATAGGGACAGTCTAGAATTTCCTGAATCTTTAAACTTTTGATTCTTTCTACCTAACAATTCTATCTTCAGTTCACTTTCCTATTCTCACATTTTTAAATAAGTAGTCAAGAGGAGCCAAGCCGCTCTACATTTGTATACAAATATACAAAGTTTGTATACTTTGGATCAAATACCTACAACTAAATATTCAGTTTCATAATTTTCTACCTTCTATAAAACTCCAACATAGTTCAGCCAAGTTATTTGCCACTTTATAACAAAGATTGCATTTTCCTCCTTTGTCCAATAACGTATTCCTGATTTTTGTGTGAGACTTCATAAGAATGACATTTCACTATCCATATTTTTACCAACACTTTATTCATAATTATTTACAGTGGTACCTCAGCCCATGGACTTAATCCTTTCCATGATTCTGAGGAAGACAGTCGAGTTTGTGTTTGTATTGGAAAGATGGCTGCTGTCATGCTTGCCACCTGAGGTGGAGTTTGCCAGTGGAAGCAAAATTTTGCACAGCATTTCTGAGTGAGAACCAAATTGTTCACAAAAAGAAGGATTTGTGAACTTAGGCATTACTCTATATACTTTTCTGGGAATAAAGATGGAAATTTTCTCTATAGTTTTATTTTCTTTTTGACCCCTATCCACATCAGTTTTCAGCAATCCATTCTCAGAAATATCAGCTTTTTCTTGCATGAACCCCAAACTCTTCCAGTCTGTACCCATTCTCAAGTTCCCAAGCTGCTTTCCCATTTTAGGTTTTATATTTATTTATTTATTTATTTATTTATTTATTTATTTATTTAGTATCAGGGATCAAACTTGGGACCTTGCACTCGTGAGGCAGGTGGTGGAACCACTGAGTGTTTCCCTGGCCCTTTTACGTATTTCTTATAGAAGTACTTTTTACTGCAGTACTAATTTTTTCTTTCTTTAGCTCAGAATACTATAACAACATGCCATCGACCTGGTGGCTTCAATAAGAGAAATTGGGAGGCTGGGAAATTCAACATCAAGTGGTAGTCCAATTTGGCTCTCAAGTTCCTGTTTGCAAAATCATAAGGAATTCCTTTATCTGTTCACTGTACAAAGATACCTGAACATTTTCAGCTCACCTAGGTAGAATGAGGCTGATTTCCGAAATTGTGAGATTGTTCTAAACTAAGCATCTACTTCAAGTGACACTCATTACTACACACTTTTTATGTCTTCTATGTGAAACATGGCACTCAACAAATCTCACAAGCTTAATACTACATGACATCTTTATTTCTTCTCTCTGAAGTCAATCACCAAACCAGTCATTCTATCTTTACATTATCTCATTAGTGTTGCCTAACTGGCATTTCCTTCCTTCTCCAATGCTTCCACTTTGGTTCAGCCCAGTATCATTATCTATCCTGGACATTATTTATCCTGCTGAATTGATCTCTGACTTGAATCTTAGCATTATTAGCATTCTTCTCAGGTTAGTCAAAGATGAAGATTGTTATCTTCAGCATATATTAACAAATGATTACTGAAGTTATCTTAATAAAACCCACAGGCTAGTGAGATAAAAAGCTAAAAATTTTGAGCCTCATTTTTTTTAACTAAAAAATTCAAACTTTTAGAATCTGGCCCCTCTCTTTGTCAGTCTCCTCCTCTCCTTTCCTCCCCTTCCATCCTTTGCAAAGTGTCCTTCCAGCCCCAAGCCCACCTCTAGGAGTTCAGTATATATTTGTTGAATCAACTGTTGCTTTTGTATGAGTTAGTGGTTTTGCCATGAAAATACTGGGAAGTAGGGAAGGTTAATTGAATATGAGTCTCAAGGTGTCTGTGTTATTTCTTTTCTCAGTACTAGCTGGCAAAATCTATTTTTCTCTTTTCCCTTGCCTCTTACAACCAGCCACAGGAGGCCTTCAAAGCTTAGGGCAAAGTCAAATAACCCAGTCAACCGGCTGTAGGGAAGTTCTGCCAGAAATCTGTAGTGCTAAGATTCTTGGCAAGAAGTCAGAGTTGAAGAAGAGATGAGAACTGACTTCAAACACAGAAATCCAAGCATGATGCTTGATAGCAGGAACACAACCTCCATTGCCTCCCAGAATCAGATTATTTACAGAACTTGTGAAATATTTATGGGTTTCCTGACAGACTTACTACAAGCTAACAACACTAAAATAAAATAGGAAAAAGCAGCAGTAGAAAGATGTCTTTATATCTGTGTTAGTATAGAACCTTGTGGAAGTATAATCAATGATGCTGATCAATTAATGAAAATGGTTCAGTCACAAACTGCAAATTTCTGTGTGTAGCAAGATCAAATAATATTACAAAGTGTCCTGTCATTTTGTCAATGAGAATAGTCATAATTGATCTTTCTGTTAAGTGAATTAAAAACTATTTTGTATATTTAAAAAGTAATTATGTCAGATTCATATTTTACAGATTAATAATCTCTTCCATTTTCAAAGAAATATTATACTAAAAGTTGTTTACTTTCTCTGTTCTTATATTGATTTAAATAAGATCACAAAAAATTAGTTAAAAGACATCTTAGTGATATATACATTTAACACTATGTTTGCACATGAGGTTAACTTTAAACACTTTTATATTGATGATACTATGCCTGCAAATTATGTCTTGCCCAATCCAGATTCCTTAAAAAATGTTTATTTGTTTCATTTTACTTCTGAAGGAACACATTACTTCACCTTAACATGTATTCTTTTCTCCCACTCCATCCAAGTGACCCTGCTTGAATTCTGATTCACCTACTTAGTGATGAACTCTGAGAAACTCTTTTCAAAAGCCCCATCCTAAAATTGCCATTAAATAAAAAAGTTAATGCTTTAACTTGTAGTTCTTTAGCTAAAAAGAATTTTACTTTTTTCTTTTTTTCTTTTCTTTTTTTTTTTTTTTTGGTACCAGAGATTGAACTGAGGACCTCGCGCTTGCCAGGGAGGTGCTATGCAGCTAATACGTCATTTAATTTGAATTTGTCTCTGGTCCTCAGGATTACATTCTTCATTAAATTGTTTTGTCAGAAATATTGTCTAAGGGACTCTGTATTCTTCTCTGCAGCACCTCTGGAGGTATATGGTGTGCAAGCATCCAACATGGGCAATACAATATCCGATCACTTGACAAATTAGTATCTTTTAGATTTTTTCATCATAAAAATGTCTTTTCCTTTTTGTAATGAAAAACAATTTGTGATTTGATTGAAATTCCAGAGCATTTTTTTACAGCTAAACTTTTGCTCATGTTTTCTTCGTAGTAAAGTTAAATTTGTAGAGTAGTTTTAGGTTTATGGAAGTGTTTTTAAGATAGTCCAGAGAATTCTAACATTATCACAATCAGATTGTCCTGATGTTAGTATCTTACATTAGGTAATGTGTTTATCACAATTAATGAATGAATATTGACAATTAACATAGTATGCACATTAGCTTTTCATCTAATATTCCTTACTTTTAAGAATCTAATATTCTTTTCATGTTATGGGACCCTATCCAGGATACCACATTATAATTAAACCTCAGGTCCCATCAGATTTCTCTAAATAGTAACCATTTCTTCAATTCTTGACTTCAGTGACTTGAACAGTTTTCAGAAGTATCAATCAAGTATTTTGCAGATTGTTCCTAAGTTCATGTTCACCTAAAGCTTTCATCATTACCATCATGATTACTCCAGAGTTACTAGAGCTTTTTTGAAGTGAGAGCACAGAGAGGAAGTGTCACTTAGATCAGACTGTATTAACATGAATTTTCACTGTTGATGTTTAACCTGATCACATAACTAAGATAATGTTTGTCAGGTTACTCCACTGTGAAGTTACCCCTTTTCCCTTTATGTACTCTAGCTTTTTGAAGGATGTCACTGCACAGAGACATTTTAAGTGGAATGACAACCTAAGTAGGTTATTTCCCACCTCCTTAAAGGAGAAATGTCCACAAAACATTTATTTGTTTGCTATAGAAACTTGTCTATTCCCCTACATGCATTTATTCAATAATTTATATCACTATAAGACTCATAGATATTTATTTTTATGTTAAATTAGAATTCAGTTCTATATTATATATTTTGATTAAAATTTTCCAACTTTTTTTTCTGAAACTCTATTTCAGATGAGTCCTGTATTTCTTTGACATACTTCATTTTTTTTTTGGTACCGGGGATCGAACTTGGGTCCTTGCGCTTGCGCAGCAGGCGGCGAAACCACTGAGCTAAATCCCTGGCCCTACGTACTTCATTTTTAAGGAATTTATTATGTTCCTGTGTATTTCCAGCTCTAAAATTGTAATCACTCATTTTTGCTTCTTCCAAAGAACTGTCTTTCCTTCCACTTGAAACTAAGATTTGAGTTCTGTGTGTGCTTAATACTACTGGACTATCACTGCTTTGAGGCTTTTTCAGAGTATGTAGCTTGGAAATATAAATCTGTTATAACTGTGCATAAACACATATCTACACTATTTGCATATTTGTCCATTAGAATCAATATTAAACTAAACATGTGTTCATGTCCAACTGCATCTAGTATTGCACTGTTCATTCTAATCTTCTCCCATGATTCTGATCTCTCCTTCAAAGAGGAAAAAGCCTAGCTCCTAACAGCCAGAACTTATTCATGTATTTTTTCAGTTCTGTTATGAATGTATAGTGATTGTGGAATTAATAAACTTTAAGAAGTAATTTCTTCATTTGAAGTACAGTTCCTATGGATAGTTCCTTTCATCTTCATACTTACATTTTCCATTTATTTCCAAAGCCACTTGGGTCAGCACGTTGTTTCTTCTCCCACATCTCTATGGATGCTATCATACTCTTGTAATATTATGGTATTATTTTAAAACAATTTGCATGTTTTGATTCTGTGACCTCCTAATTTAAATTTGCCTACATTAAGTGTCATTCTTTGGATGTCACTTTTTATAGGTGAGACAAATGCCTGTCATGTGTTCATGTGTCCATCACTGCACATTCTCACTGAACCATAAAAAAAATCTGTCCTTCCCTAAAACAAATCCTCTGTCCTTCATCTGGCCAACTCTCCCCAAACTTCTGATAGTTACTGATACTTTCTCCAACTTTAACTTTTTTTCCTCTTTTAATATGTCATATAGATAGAATGATCTACTATGTGACCTTTTCATACAGATTTTGTTCACTTAGCAGTGCACATGTAAGATTTATTCATTTTATGTTCATCAGTTGTTTTTCACTAAACTGTATTCCAAGATATGGAATAATGACAGGTGCTTTATCTCTTAATCTTTTTTTTTTTTTTGCACCGGGAATCAAACTCTGGTCCTTGCACTTGCACAGCAGGCGGCAAAACCACTGTTAATCCCTGGCCCTAATATCTTAATCTTCAGAAAGGCATCCAATCTGCTTTCCAATCTTGGTGATAAATGGTAGGAACATTCAAAGGCAAAATACTGATGAACACAAATTTTCAAATCATTTGGATAAATACCTGTAAGTGCGATTTCTGAATTTTATGTGTATTAGTTAGGGTTCTCTAGAGAAACATACTAAACAGAAAATATGTATGTATAACTATTCAAAAGGATTTATTGGATAGTCCTACAGGATCAGAGGTGAGATAGCTTACAGTAGCTATTTTCATTCTGCATAACCAGAGATGATCCAGTGGCTGCTCAGTCCAGGAAGCTGGATGCCTCAATATAAGTGAGGCAAAGAATGTAGTGTCAGTCTGAGGATGAAGGCCTGAAAGACCCCTGGGCTCAGTGATGTGAGTCCACGTGGAAAAGATGAAGAAGCTGGAGTCTGGTATCCATAGTTGGTGGCAGTAACAAAAGATGCACTGGCTCAAGCAAAATAGACCTTTTCAAATGCAGACTGGCTTCCTCCTCCTTCCCCTTTTCATTCTGTATGGATTGCAGTTGTACTGAATTCAGCAAAGTGAGTCTTTCCCCTCAGTTTGCAGGCCTACATGCCAATCATCTTTGGAAACAACACTATAGACACATCCAGTGTGCGCTTTAGGATTTGGCTAGGCATTTCTTGATTTAATCCGGTTTTCAATTAGGATTAATGATCACAGTATGATTGATTAGATTGATAAGAAACTACCAAGTCATCTCCCAAAATGACAATATCCACTTACATTATTATCAGCAATAGATTAGATTTCTGGTTGCTCACAAGTTTGTCAGTATTTATTATATTTTTAAAAATTTTATCCATTCTATAAAGTACACAATGATATTGATCACTTTCAATGTATATTGACTTTGTCATTCACTGACAACCTTTTTCTATTTCATAAATTGGTCATGACAAATATGCAACCTTCTAATTCTATAATTTGTTTAGTATTCTGTATTGTTTATTATAGACATTTGTTAAAGAGAGCACTCCCCTCTGTTTTAGCAATTTCTTTGGACCCATTGTTATTTTTATGTTAATGTGTACTAATATATAACTGCCATTGCATTATTTTTTGATTATCAAATTAACTGAAATGTGATTAATGACAATCAGTTTGTTTATCTTCTTGCTTTTGACATATTAGGCATGACCATTTTTTTAAACAAAAAATAAATAAATAAGCATCAGCAAAAATAACATACAAAGACAATAAGTCACAGTCTAGGATTACTATATATGTTTTCTAATCTACCTAATTTCTAGCAAAAACTCACAAGGCATATAAAGAAAAAGAATGACTAATACTCAGAAAAATAAGTCACTGTACAGAGGCCCAGATGTTTGATTAGCCGAAAAAGACTTCTAAGTAGCTGCTATAACTATTTTCAAACAACTAAAGAAAACAATCTTTACATAATTAAGATATTATGACAATAACTCAACAAACCAAAAATCTGTTCAGGGATGGTAGCACAAACCTGTAATGTCAGCACTCCGGGAGAATGAGGCAGGAGGAATTTGTGTTCAAGCCCAGCCTGGTAAATTTGGTGACAAAGCAAGATCTAGTCTCAAACTAAAAATAAAAATACATAAATAATGAAAGACTAGATATGCATCTCAGGCTCTGGGTATAATCCTCAGTAGATAAGGAGGAGGCATAGATACCTACTACATAAAAATATATGAAAAAGACCAAGCAGAAATTCCAGAATTGAAAAGTACATTAAATAGAATAGAAAATATACTAGACAAGCTCAATAACAATCTAAAAATGACAGAAAACAAACCAGTAAACTTGAAACTATTCAGTGAAAGTTATTTGATAGTAAGAATAATGAGAAAAAATTTAAAAGTAAAGATTCAGAGACTTGTCAGAAAGTATCATGCATGCCCACATGGATGTAATGTGACTGCCAATTAGAGAAAAAAAGAAGGGGCAAAAAAATTTGTAAACATATAAGGCTCAAGAATTTCTTACATTTGATATAAATATTAATTTATAGATCCAAGTAACCCCACAAACCTTTTGTAGGGCAAACTCAAAGATATCCAAACCTAGATATATCAAGTTGCTGAAAGACAAAGAAAACCCCTCAAAAAATTGGGGCGGGGGTCTACATATACAGAAGAATGATACAATCAGCAAATTACTTTTTATTAGACACAATGAAGCCCAGAAGACAAAGATTTACACATTTCCTGCAACATATTTCATAGATGCCTGAGTCAGAAATTTCATTGTTTCCATTAGAAAGGGTGCTATATCTTTTGTTTGGTTACTTGTGAAGGACAGCCATTCCCCCTCTCTCTTTTCTCTCTCTATCATCTCTCTTCACTCAATTTATGAGGACATATAAATTATTCAGCAGGTTGATATTTTTATCTTCAGAAGTTTACTTTAGAGCTTCAATAATTTTCATTATGTCAGGGAATTCTAGGTGACCTTATTCTTTGTTAGAGGAGATCTGGACATAGTAAATATTAGTGTGCACTTTTTATTAGAATTAATCTTCATTTAATTTGCCAATCATTTAAAAAAGAAAGGCACTTTTAAAAATGTTGCATTTTAAGGCAAAAGGCAAATATGAATTGATTTTTGGATGACCAGTATTTCAAGAATTTTGTGAATTTAAAATTGCTTTGATCCATGTAGTGAAAACTTTTATCAGTGTCCAGGCCACCATCCCATCATTACTCTAGTAAACCAGAAGCTGTAATCCCTTTGTGTCTCAAATTCCAAAAGAAATATCCTTGTTAGACATTTTACTGCTTGAACATTTGTCCCAATATTAATTTTATTCAAATTAGCACTTGCATCAATGTTTGCAAAGGGACTGCAGATTTTTTTTCTCTTTTGTAACTTAATTCACGGGGAGGGTCGAGAAATGTTGGTGATAAATAGGAAATTTAATCACTAGTTCTAAGAAGTGGGAGTTGAGATTATGGTTTCAGTAGGGCTACTAGCTGGTTCTATTTCCATGATCCTTCAATACTTTTTAATCTCTTCCAGTGCACAGCTTTTAGGCACTTCTTCCTATACTCTTCCACAACTGAAACCCCAAAACTTCTGTTTAAGGCAGACTGAGATATGAACCACAGCATTGACTAGACTCAATAAATCTCTACTTTATTTGTTGCCCAAAACTCATCCCCATGTTCTCAGAACAATACAAAAGACTGTTATGACTCCTAGAGACGAGGAAGCCTGGATTTGGTTTTGTGGGATTTATCTTTTAATAATAATATATTTGAGCAATAAGTACGTTTTAAAAGACTGGGAATCAAAGATCTAACATTATTGTCAGGATTTTGAAATATGAATTTTAGCCTACATGACAATTTAATTGCTAGTGAGAAGCAAATCCTGTCTTTCAGCAATAGGTTAGTCAGGATGTCTCTAAATTCAATAATGAGGTATCGATTCATGGCTGCTACAGTATGAGGGCTTGGTGAAAGAGCAAGCATTTAAAGATAAGGTAATTTTGAACGATAAAATTGTTTGAAGCAAAAAGCTCTTAAGAGAACAAATTCATTCAACTCAAACTGAACCAGACCAAGAGGAACTTGAAAAACTGTAAACTTGATTAATAATGGCTGTTTGTTTAGATTTGAAAAAGAGGAGAAGCCACGCTGTTAAAATGATCTCTTCAGTACCATTTCCAAAAATATTTCAGCTATTTCTTGTAATAAGTCCACTGACAATACTTTTCTGAACAAGATAAAGTGCTCTGACACATGATAAGATGTGGAGTCCTAATGAAGATACAGGATCTGTGAAATTACGAGAGGCTGCGTTAGTTTAGGGCCAAATTCTTTCAAATGACTTTCTTCTCCATTTGGAGTTATGGACATATCAACTCATAATGTTTTTTTTCTTTTCATAATTCTCAGGTAGATGGTAAATCATCACTAATTATCATATAGGTAAAAATTGTCTTCAATACCTCATGCTCCTTAAATGAATTCTAGTTTATTTACCCAGTGTTCATTCTGCTTTCTGTTCTGGTTTTCAATATTTCTAAAAATCTTTATTTCCTTTAAAAATTTTATTTCAAGTTAAAGATAAAAGATAAGGTACACTGTCATCTTTCCTCATAGCATTTGTACTTTCCCAATTAACTACATTTTAACAGTATATATGATTCTCTCCAGAGGTTCTCAGTTAAACAGGGAATTTCCAGGCTAGCTCTTTTTAACTAACAGATGATAATAAGGGAAGATTTCCAAGACATTTGTATCAGGATGTATATGGGTGAGAAGAAGGGATTGGTCAGGTGCAATTATCACTGCTTGGATGATTTGTCTCAGTTCCTCCTTTTATAACTTAAAAACATGAATGTAAAATTCCAGCTCCTCTGTCCATTCATAAAATTACCTCAGGGCAACACCTTTACCTTTCAACTTTCTGCCTGCCACGTCTACTTTTCCTCTCTAGGTCATGCTAAGTTTTGATAGATGAACCCCATAACTAGCCTAGGAGTTATCTTCCTCATCTAATACAATACATTCCTTTAGGAAAGTTCTGATTGGCTTTAAAAGGTTGATTTCTTTCTTTTCAAGTGTAGTGTATTACAATGGTCCTCAACTTTCAGTCTACAAGAGGATCATCTTGAGGCCTTTTAAAAACATCAATGTTTGGCCTCAACCCAAGGACCTTCATTTAATTGATTTAGGAAGCCACCTGGACATTGACTGCTTGGGAAGTGCAGCTGAAGTCTACAACGTCGGGGCATGAAAAAATCCATAGGGCAAAAAATGTTATGGTTTAAAAGGCAATGTATATTTATTTGGGTATAATCTTCTTGAGACTTATTTACATGCAATAATCTTTTGTTCTCTGAAGATGATTAAATATTTTGAAGAAGGAGAAAAGGGTTAATTTTATTTATTTAGTTTTAAAAGTAGAACATGCAAAGTACTGAAAACCGATCCAGTGCTGTGAATGGCTGCCCAAGTGTTTTTTCTAAGGAACGTGTTTCGCTGAAGAGACTTGTGTGGAATATTGATGTCATCTGACAAGAGTGTATTGGTCAAATTAACCTAGGGGATTATTTAGTACACATCCAAACTTTGAATATTTTTAACTCAGTTGGTTATTTTCAAATGCTCTTGGAAGTCCTACAGTGAAGGCAATGCTTTTCCTAACTTTTTTGTTTAGGAATGTATTTTGTAGTAACACAAAGTAAAGTCTAGCAAATCGTACCTATGCCTAAATACAAATGAACACCATATCCTTATATCACACTGTTATATATATATCTATAGTCAATGGTATTAAAGAAACCTTAATAAAATCCTGTAAGTTAATCATATTTCCTGAAGTCCAGAAAGCTAAACAAGGTTTTACTCTCTTAATATATAATTCATCACTGTATTCTCTACAGTGACGCCCTAGTGGTTCTTAAGTTGTGGAAAAGGTGGTAAATCTATTGAATACATTCCATGTAAATAAATTTATTTAAAGTATAATTATAATAAAGAAATTAAATTTTTGTTAGATGAATATGCATGTGTTTATCTTTTTATCTATGTATTACATGTAGAGGCTAATTTTACCTGTATCTATTAAGGACAGCTAAAGCTTATGTACATTTTCTATATTTCAGTGTGTACTCACACACTCAACTTTATTATATTACTTTGCCCCTTCAAGCATCACTCTTCAGGGGTGAGGATTTAGCTCAGTGGCACCGTGCATACCTGGCAAGCACAAGGTCCTGAGTTCAATTCCCAGTACAGAAGGAAAAAAAAAAAGAAAGAAAAAAAGCATTGTTCTTCAAAGGAATCTGTGAATCTTTAAATGGGAAAGGCACAGTGTGTGCCTTTATTTATTTATTTCTATTTATTTACTCATATCTATCTATTTATTTCAATGAAAGCATTTTAAATAGTGATACACATATTGTTGTATGTTGTCTAGTAGAAGACAATATTGATTCATAATTCCTAAACCATGCATTTATGTGGAGACTTATTTCTAATGTGTATTCTAGCAGTTAATACACACACTCACACAGGACATTTTCTTTTATGAAGGACTTATATTTCTTGGACACACCATGTTTTAAATGCCCATTTTATAGTTATGCAGTTTTTGTCTTTTACATTTAGTGTTGGTTTGGCTCTCATTTACTTAGTATTGGCTTATACTTTTACACATGACCAAATCTTTTTTTGTGTCGATTTTCTGTTTTATGATAATCCCATTTTAATATCATCCTCAAATGACTTTCTATATTACCTTACATGTTCTAAACTGTTTCTCCTCGGTTATCAGTTCTATTCAATGCTTATATTTTTAATGCATATATAGTGATGATTGAGAAATTATCATCATAAGAAATGCCTTCCCATGAAAATGAAGATCCCTACTGTGGACTAATATTGACTACACACATAACTTTCAAAATGTATTGTGAAAGCAGTCAATGATAAGATGTTTTGCTTTACTTATCTTTTAATTGTATGTTTTAAATATGAATTTTCCTTGATGAATCTGTATTCATATAACCAATCAGCAATCAGTTCAAAACATGACAGGGAATATTTTTGTGAAAAAATATGCAGGAGGTAAACCAATAATCATTAGAAGTTATTGGTGATTCTTGTGATTTTCTCCTCTATTTTTAGGACCCTCCAGTAAACTCAGCAAATGAAACAATGAGGCACAATGCCATGTTTCTTTCCCTTGGACATTTTAAACAGCAGGAGCCTTTTCTTGCTGCTGAATATCAAAAAAATAAAGAACTGTAATTTAAGGTAAATTTGGTTTCTAGAGATCTATCTAAAAATTCTGAAACCATCTGTTTTCCTTTGCCATCCAGCCAACTACAATACCTCCCTCAGTAGCCTCTCCTTTTCTTTCCAGGCCTGGTATGCAAAGCGGTCTTATGGGACAGTCTCCTTATTAAGAGGCAGAATTATGTGTGCCCATTGAATCCTTCTTTGATCAGGTGACATGGTCTCCAGGCATTTGAAATATTTTAACCTTATCCCCATTTACTGAAGTACTGAGGAATCAAACATCCATACATTTGATTTATTTTGTTTTTATTTGCTTCAAAATTTGTCCCAAAAATATTAGTTAGCCATGAACTAAAGAAAAGAAAATATGCAAATATCACAATGTGGTCTTCCATTTACTTAAGACCTTCCTGATATAGACTTCCTTGTTGACAGATACTGAAAGACTTTTTCTGAAAGGTGTTTTACCATAGAATATTAGAAATGGCTTTTTAAAAACACTTGCTTGCTACTAAAAATGGTCATTTCTGTTTCTAGGAGTAAGTTTCTTCCTCTGTAAGCTGATTACAGCTAAAGTCCTTTTCTAAAAGATATGTCAACTGAGCATTCAAAAAATCAATACACATTTAAAGTAAATTAGAAAATTCTATTTTTACTTAGAATTTAAAACAAAAGGATTCTACCAATATTCTACATAGTAGAAAGCAACAAAGAAAGTAAACTTGCATTTTTAAGCTATCTTTAGTGGGATATAAACCAATAGCTTTATCCTATGTATAATAATTATATAATGCTCATGAAATTTTAGTATAAAACCCTCACTATAACAATATACTACTGAAAATATATGTACATAGTAAATAAAATACTTCATTTATTATGGACATATTTTCTTTTTTAAAATTAATTTTATTGGTACATTTTAGATATACATGATGATAATGATAACATTCATCATAGGGAATTTGTACCTGTACATGATTTATCTTAATTTTTTCCCATTGCCCTCCCTTCCCTTCAATCCCTCTTCCCCTCCTTATTTACAGAAGCTTTGTTTCCATTTCTTCCCTTTTTTCTCTTTTTTCCTTTTCCCTTCCTTACTTTCCCCCTCCCCTCTCCCTAGTTCCCCTTTTCATTTGAACAATTTCTTCCTATTTCACAATATCTATTATACATTTTGGTCCTTGTTTACCCTTTTAGCTTCTCACACCAGAGAAATCATGTGATACTTGGACATTTGTGTCTGATTTATTTCACTTAAGAATATGGTCTCAAGGTGCATCCATTAATCTAGAAATGTCTCATTTATCCTTCCTTATGGAAGGATATTGTATAAAAAAATCCCAATCTTCTTTATCCATTAATTGGTTGAAGGACATGTGGCTTGTTTCCAAGATTAAGCTATTACAAACTTAGCAGCTATAAATATGGAGCTGGATGTGGTGCACATACCTGTAATCCCAGCACTTGGGAGCCAAAAGCAGAAGGATCGTTGTGGGTTCCAGCCCAGGATGGTTTATGTAGAGTCTGAATATATTTTCAACTTAAGTTTCTGCTTGGAAATTTGGGGATTTTATCAAAATAAATTCATAACAAAAATTTTATTTATATGCTGGAAATCATAGCTTTATAAGTGGTATTTGGTATAAGAAATGGAAAATTTGTAAATGTTGGTGTAAGAGTTTGCCTTACAGAACAAACTTGCATGGACAAATCACTCCACTAGCACATTTCAGTATTCAATTTTATATATATATATATATATATATATATATATAATTTTTTAGTACATATTTATAGTCTTCTTATTGCAGGGCACAAACTTTCATAGTTTCACTTTAGCAGGAAGAGACAACATACCTGTGCACTGACATCTGCATGCATACACACCTGCTAAATACTCTTGATTTGTTTGGGTATAATTTAAAAAATAAAGAAAGAAAAGAAGCTCAAAAAAAGAAAAGGTGCTGTTGACCTTATAGGGAAGAAGTTTGCTCTTGTGATGGTTTTCTCTTGCCTTTGTTGTGTGGAGTCGATCCTGCCAGGAACACATTCCACTACTGCTGTCTTACAAGAGAGAGGAAACAAGCCAAGAGTTCCACCTTAATCTTAGTATATGTGCTGCCGAAGCGAGCACAATTCCACCTTAATCTTTAATCCGGATCTTTCAGGCAGCTTCCCAGAGAAACTGTTACATCTACATGTCAATATTAAACCCCAAGTTCCCCTTTTTTTTTTTTAAGGGACTTTTTTTGGTCTTTTTTTTTACTTTTCTTTTTTAGGACCGGGAATGGAACCCAGGGCCTCGCGCTTGCTGGACAGGCGCTTCGCTGCTGAGCTATATCCCAGGCCCAAGTTCCCATGTTCTTAAAGTAAAATTAAAATAAATAAGACTGCAGTAGTTGTTTTCAGAAATGTTCTTTCAACTTTCAACCTCTGTTAAGATTGTCACCTCCAAGACAGTGTTCCATAGTTCTTTGGAAAAATGTATGTCTTTTCGCCAGACACAATATTTTGAAATAATTACAAGATGCACATTTCATTCTGACTTTATCTATATGCTTCCCAGATGGAAATAATGCAATTTCTGCTCTTTCAGAATTGAAAGGGCTAAAAGAACAAATATAATTTAGGTAAGTGGCATATATGGGCACTTGGGAAATTTTTCTGAGTATTTTTTGTGTTGCTAGGTAATTTGTGTTGATAAGTAACTTCTATAGTTCTGACACACATTAATTTGTTGAGAATTAAACTATACGTTTTTTTTTTTTTGGTATCAGAGATGGAACTTGGGTCCTTGCGCTTGCGCAGCAGCCGGCAAAACCACTGAGGCAAATCCCTGGCCCGAGAATTAAACTATAGTAAAATATTCTCTATATTGTTATAAGTAGTCTTTGTGATTGTAGTATATGCATTAGAAACTATATAAATTTGATTATCAGTTTTCTTGGTTGAAGATAATTCAGTCACAAATGAAATAAAAGATATCATCTAAGATTATATGTGATTTTCAGCATTTATTTATTCACTAATTTATACATTCATTAGATTTTCATTGATCATATAGTTTCCACAAAGGACAGTCATCCCCATACATTCATGCACCAAAGAGGCCCCTACAAAATATATTAAATTTAAAAACTGAGTGATCATGACCTTCATGAAACAGTTCTAAGAAGTTGGCCTGACTCATGAGTATAGGACTTAAATCACAATATCTAGGCCAATCTTATACCTCTACGGTGGTAACTCTGTTCAAGCATTCTCTTTTGGACCATGAATCCATTGTCTCTCCAACAACACTGACCTGCTTCAAGTGATGCATTTAATTATCTGACCACCAACACATCCATCCCAACATGGCCTTCACTGTCACTGTGGACAGTCTATGGAAGATAAGCTTTTAATAAGCCCCATTTTTATATTTGAGCATCTATAATAAGTAATATATCAGCTTATTTATTCTGAAATGTTTTGTGACTACCCAGTCTTTTTTTTTTCTTATTTTTTTCTTCATCCCTTTTCATTTTTCCCCTCTTTTTAACATGTTGGGTTCTAAAAGGTCTGACAAATTTTCATATGAGAAGACAAAAGAATAATCACTTACCTCTTTCTTTACTTTTACTTTCTTTTTTTGGTGGACAGACTTTGAATAAATATGAGAATTCCACAATAGGACAAAGGCTAATTCCACAGTCATCATTAAACTATTAAAGAGTGGATATGAAGTCTTATCAGCCTATCACAATGCTTAATTTTCACATTTAATCTTAATGAATCCTAATAGACTGTTGAAACTAAAATATATCAAATGAAGTTGAAAAATAGCTTTGGAATTTAGTAGAGCCCCTTTCTTTTCCTGGCTCTTTCACAAGAAAGGATGTAATTTGTGACTCCATTTAAAAAGAAGCAGTCAATTAATTATATTGATTGAGAATATTTGCATATTAATGTTTCGAACATTAGCTGCTCTATAAGAATTTTAATCTACTAAATCTGAAGACAAAGTATGAAGAATAAAAAATGTCGACAGATAGATTTTAACCTAGATTATGACATAATGTAACTATAGCCTTAGAAAAGTTATTTAATATCACAGGCTGGATTTTCAACCTTTTAAAATGATGTTTTTCCACACTGAAAACTAATGTTCAGTTATTATTAATTAAATTAATTAAAATGTAAAGTATACTATTAAAATTTTAACCTAATATTTTGATTGTTTTTACTTCATCCCCTTGTTGTGCAAAGGAAAATAAAAGGAGAGAAATATAAGGGGAGAAAAGATGAAAATAATTATTGAATCCCTACTATGTGTGTCCTGGTGCTCTAGGTATTTTCATTTATTGCTCTGCTTGATTTCTATAATTACTAGATGTGGTGAATGCTGTTAGAAATGTACGGTGGAGAATCTTTTGGACTGATCGGGTAAATGGACTAGTAAGGAGTAGATTGATGCAGTACACATCTTGTGTGTCTCATTTAAGTTGGTATTTGAATGTGACACCAATATGAACAAACTCTACCTTGCAGTGTCCCATGGCCATCTGTTCCCTTGTTCAGTGTGCACACAAAAACTATGTAAATAACACAGCTTTATTTGCAGAAAGTATTAAACCTAAACCAGCATCTTTTTATGTCCCTAAGGATTTCATATGATGTTACCTTGTCTTTCAAGAAATCTGTTCTGTCCACATATGTATACTTTTGACTTAGATTTTTCTGATTCTGCTACCTAAAACTTTTTAGCATCACTTTTTTTAAAAAAAGTTCTTCTTGATAAAGAGAACCGTTATACCAATTATTTGGTAGGTTGAAAAAATATATAAATATCTAAATATTTGTCTGCTTTTATTGGTATTAAAAAATGAACTGAAAGGCATTTGATGATATATTCATTGGATCTTATTACCTCTTAGCATTATTTTTCTTTGAAATTCTGGATGTATCATAAATAAATTCTATTTTATATCCTCTACTTGAGTTATATGAAAAGAAAAGAGTATTTTACTACAAACTATTCAATTTTATTTCTCCAAATATACAATTTATCAACACCTGGCATAACTCTGCAGACTAATTTAGATTTTAAAGAAATAAAATTGATCTGTTTCTGCAGAGCTTTATTTGTTCACTGGTTATTGTATGAGAACAAGGCACATATTACCAGGAGAAATAAACAAAAAGGGAAAGTAATGTGACATAGCAATAAGGTAGTTAATTCTTTTCCTGAATCAGGAGACAGCAAATATAAATAATGTAAATCATTACTTTAATCCTTTTCTCAAAAATCACTGAGAGCATAGAACTCGGTTGAAAATACCTGGTACATGACCCTTTCACAAAGCATGAACTATCTGTGATAACTCAACTCATTGATGTTAAGAGTTCTTCATGATATTACTACTTAAGTTTAACCTTCAGACTTTGGTATTATATTCATTTCTCATTTTGTGGAGTGTTTTTCTGAGTTACAATCTTGCATGATATTTCTATAGTGAGGAGCTGAAAGTCTAATAGGAAGAGAAAATAATAAACCATAGAGTGCAAGTTATATCTGTACATGTGTTTTTATCTTTGGCATAGATATCTTACTTTAAATTTTTTACTATTTTAAATACTTAATACACTCATGGTTGGGAGTTGGTACATAGATTTTAGTCTTTTAGTATATTTTAGTACATTTTAGTCTTTTTTTTACATTCCCTTCCCCTTTCATCTCTCCCCTCTTCCTCCATTCCTACATCCCCTTCCCATCTATAGAAGGTCTATCTTCCTGTTTCCTACCATCTCCCTTTTATTTTGCTCTTTAAATTATTTATATGTTAAGTTTCTCATATAAGAGAAGCTATGCAATATTTATCTTTTTGTGTCTGATTTATTTTAGTTAGAATTATGGTCTCAAAGTAAATCCATTTTTATACAAATGACTCAAATTCATACTTCTTTATGGCTGAGTAGCACTTCATTGTGTTATTCAATGTATTTTACATCCTCATTCATCTGTTGATGAAGATATAAGCCACTTTCAAGATTTAGCGACTGTGAGTTGTGCTACTATAAACATGAATACACATATATCATTGTAATATGTCTGTAACTCTTTTTGAATGTCTTTAACTCTTTTTGAAAGTCTTTAATTCTTTGGGGAAAATGCTCAGAAGGAGTATGGCTGGGTCAAATGAAATTTCTATTTTCAGCTTTTGAAGAATCTCTGTACTGATTTAAATCCAGCATTCTGAAGCATCTTCCTTTGTTCTTGATCTCCAGATTGCTTTTGGTCTTCTGGATCTTTTTTAGTTCCATATAAATTTGAGAATTTTTTATTCTAATTTGTTAAAAATTCTAATGGAATTTTGATATGTTACTTTAAAGTAGTGCCATGGAAATGTCCTGTTACTTATCAGATACATAGTGCAAACAATTACTGTGATTCCTCTTAAATGGAGTTAATATTTTAAATTAATTACTCCTATTATGTCATACGGTAAGCAGAGATGAGAAGACAATATACAGTTGGTAAATATGCACATGAAAAGATGTTCAACATCATTTGTCATAGAAAATTAAAACTATAATAAGACATGAGATAACTCTTCTCAGTTTATTATCTAAGTTACTCCCAGTTTATTACTAGGTCATATCATTTTTTCCTGACACATTTCCACACAACTATCCATTTTTTTATTAAACCAAAGATAAAAATATATTTTTCCCCTGGGATATTGAGTCTTCATTTGTGAAGGCTTCTGTGCCATGTAACATTTTATTAAAGAAATGTGGGATGTTTTTATTTCATTAATCTGTTTTTTATTATAGCAGCATTGGCCATGACCTTTGTGATAGATATGGAAAACATTTTATGTTTTCACAGGTGTTATTCACTTTTCAAATGCTGTAATCAAATACCTGAGACAAGCAATTTGAAGGAAGAAAGGTTTATTTTGGCACAGGGTTCCAAACACTTCAGTCCATGGATCTGCAGCTCCATTGGTCATGGGCCCAGAGTTAGGCAGAATGTCAAGGTGGGGAACAAATAAAGCAGAGACAGGAGATAGAAAGAAAGAGCTGGAGAGGAAGGGAGCACAGATATGAACACGGGAGCATGGCTGGGGTGAGCAGGCAGCTGTGTGTTGCAAGTGAAGTTGCAGCCAAGAAGGTGAAAGGATGGCCAAAAATATGAGGATAATGGGCCAAGTTCCTCACTATTAGGAAAGGATTCACAGATAGAGAAAGGAAGGACAGAAAATACGTAAGCCTTCAGATCATAACAGACATAGTGGTAAGCACATAACCTCTTTTATAAAGTAGATATGTGCAAAATTAGTGCAAACGTGTATATGTCTGTGCATCACCCACCAGTGTGCACATATACACAGCCATTTCCATGGTCAGTCTGCGAGGAGGCACATCAACCCTGACACTCCAGGACAATCACACTGGGCACCCCTAGTTTTATGAGTACTATTCTCTCTTCTTTTTCTTTTTTTGTTGTTTGTTTATTTGTTACCATTATCAACCAAAGAAACAAGAAATAAATGGTTGGTATTGTGTCTGAGGCAGGCTAGAAACTAAAATGGTCAAGGAATTATGAGGACATAAATTCAGGTCCCATGAACCAGTCTTAAGGGTTCTTCTTGGCCAAATTGAGGTAATTTTAGCTTTAAAATAAATATTGAAAACAATGACTAACATACAATGAATAAAATGTAAATCTAGGTGCCTAGACTAAAATAAATAAAGGAATATATAAATCATTTAGGAAAAAGAACAAGTTCTTCCTTTAGAGTAAAATCCCAACTAATAAATTTAGAATAAATCATGAAAATAGAAAACACCGTTTGGCAATTTACTCATTTTAGTGGTAAATTCAGGAAGAAGTCATAAATGGATGATAAAGACAGTGTATGAGAAATAGGTTTAGGTTTAGGTATTGCATTTGAAAAAGATCACGTTCTTTAAGAGTCTCTCTACACAGCAACTATCAAAAAGAAATGAAATATGAAAACCCTATAGTGTTTATAATTGTCAAACTCATGAGAGACAAAAAAAATTGAAAAATAGTAACAGACTGAAGGCACCTGTCCTATCCAAGATCCTAGACCAGAAGGCAAGAGTATATTGGGACAGTTAGCAAAACTGAATGGAAATATCTGAATTAGGTGTAGTGCTATATGGTTTCCTGTGGTGGTTTCAATGCCATTGCTTTGTGGGGGAGTAGTAGGTTATCCTTCTTTCACTGACATGCGAAGAGGAATATTCATGGATGATGAGAACTATGTTTACATCTTGCTCTCAAGTAAGAGAAATAGTGTGATGAAACAAAAATAGTAAAATTTTAACAACTGGGGAATCCAATGAATGAAAACACAAAGATTTGTTAGCTCCTATGTGTAAAGCTGTTTTAGAATAATATATAAAATACATTTAAAAATAGTCAAATTCATAAAGTAAGTTAGAGAAAATGAAATGTGTAAATTTAATGAAATGAGATGATTGATACTATCCATGTAATAAACTGAATAATTTTAATATGTGCTTGTGATTTTGTAAAGGCCTGAAAGATATGGAAAAAATAGTATGTGCTCTTCTACTAAAACATTTCTACTCTTTAAGGAAAAATAAAAGTAAATTTGATGTTCATCTATATATTTTAAAATCTCATGTTTTTATTTATTGATTTACTTTCTTACTCCCGTATTCTATCACAAATGTATGAAGTAATTCACAACATATATGTGGTTAAAGAAACATAAATTACAAGTTAGAATAATAAAATATATATAATTATTTACTATTTAAGTCATAAATTAAAATAAGAATCAGAAAAAAAGCAAGTAGATAAGGAATATTTCTTAAAAATATAATTTTGTATATCCTATCAACTGTTATTGTGCTGCTTAGGAGAGCTTGAGATAAAGCGCATTGTTAAGTATTGTAAAATTCAATTTTGATTTTTGAATTTAGAGCTCTCAAGATTTAAAATACCTTCAGTTGAAGGAAATTTTGGGGAAATTTAGGAAACTAATCCAATATAAGTTTAGAAATGTCCAGGTTATAGGCACTTGACAATCAAATTTGATTTAAAAGAAATATGATATTACAATAATCATGACATCTAAAAATATAAGTCAGATTCTTGAAATGCTTGCTGTGGAAGCAAAGGATAGTGCTCATTCTCATTGTCAGGACCCTAGGTCCCTTCCCCGCCAATGTCTCATTGGGGATATTTAATGGAAATACAATATGTGAAGGGTGGGTCGTTTTTAAAACTGGACTATTAGCAAATGACCAAGTTTCCTGTCTGGTTTTAGCAATTTAAGTGTTTAAATTTTACAATCATTTTTTTGTTGTTGTTGCATAGGAAATTACTTTTGTGTCTATTCTTTTGTTTTACCTGCACAAGGCAAAAGTGAGATGACAATGGACAGAATATCTGTGAGTGAAGGCTGCTTGCACTATTACTTGCAGTTGAGGTTGGTATATACAGAAAAAGCACATGTGCTTCTTATAATTTGTTGTACCCAGTGGCCCTTTCTAAGTTCCTAAAAGATTAGAATTGTAGTGCACCACTCCGCTGTTGTTTATGTCACATTTTTATGGGTTGCTGTTTTTATGGAGTGCTAAACTGCTTAATTAAATGTCACAAGTTTATCCTGCTTGCTCATTCATATCCTACTTAATTCAGCCTACAACATTTCTTTCTTTAAATGAACATATGAAACATTGTGATATATTTTTAGAAAAGCACTTGAGCTACGAAAATGAATAAGTAGTTTAAAGTATAAGTGCTAATTTTTAAATGCACAGATACTATGGAAGCATAAAAATTATCAACAACATTTGCCATGTGGGGCTTAACAAAACTGCTGGAGGAGTGCAGGTAGTGTGAAGCATTTGCTTTTTCTCAGCATCACTATGGTCTATTCTACGCTTTTTTCCAACCTTGAGCAATTGGAAGGCTGTTCATTTCTGAAACTAAGAATTGTGCACAAAATGATCCCTGTAACAAGTCCCCTGTTCGGAGTGTGGAAAAACGTTTATTGTGTTCTTCCTTAGGAATCCTTCATAACTGAGTGCAGCTTGTCCCTGACAAAGGACTTACAGTGTTCCCGTACCATTCACCTCAGCACTCCTTTTGAAATGTTCCAGTTCCTTTCCAGACTGTTTCTTCTCTACACAGATGATCCCATCCCTTTATATAAAACATTCTGGCATTTTGCAATGAGTTCTTCCTTGTTTCTTCTCCACATCTGAGAGATTAACTAAGGTCTACCAGACACATTTCCTCCATCAGTGATGTTTATACACTACCGAATCCTGCCAGCTTCTGATGAATTAGCAAACAGGAAATTCTATTATTTGTGGTTATGTTTAATATTTTGATGTACTTATTACTTACATTATTAACTATGCACATCACTCATATGTTGACATCTATAACTGAGTTGACTATTTTCCTCTAGACCAGATTAAAGGCACTGATGCAATTACACACAAGCTCTCTGTCACTGATTACCAGGGTTCAAATTGAAGCTCTGTTATTAGGTTCTTTAAACTCAGTATACTTCAGTTTCTTATTTGTAAAATTGTAGCAATTAATATATTGGAATACGGTACTAAAATGAGCTAATATATTTAGTAAATGACCTAGTGCTGGATCTCATTTTATTCATACAGTTAATATAGTGAATAGCTAACTGAGTTGATTGTTCTGTAGGTTTAGTTTGTACCTTTTAGTTGCATTATGTGGCACAATTTATACCAGCTGCCTGGTCAGCTGATCACTGACTCCCAGGTCTCTGTGCTGGAAACCTGTAGAGCACCCAGTCAGCTCCTACCATTCAAAATAAACTTGGAGAAGTCAGAGTCAGAATACAATTTGTCTTATTAGTGGCTGGATCCTGGGAAATTGGCAGGCAGGTAAAAGAAGTTAGGATATGAGTGTGTGTGCTGGGATATCCTTTAAGAACTCAGGTCAAAAGCACATTTCAGTATTTCCACTGCCTAACTGGAGCTTACCATTCCTTCTCTTCCCCAGTGCTAACCCCATGGTCTTAATCTCTAGGCAAATTTCTCTAGTCTTAGGATAATGGCATATTAATTTTTTTACTGTTCCTCATGTAATTTTGGCCTATCTCAATGTATCAAATCACTTCTTTCTCTATCAAAACTGTAGCAATTTTTCACTTAGGAAAAATAAAAAAGTAAAAAGAAATCTAACTAGTCTTATCTCACTCCTCCTGAGTCATTGTTTGTTTTCTCAATATAGATTCCTGGGCTGGGTGCCATGTAAGCAATGGTTAGTTTTGAGCTCAAGTATTGACTTTCATGAAGTCATTATATTGAATAGAAGAGGGATTTAACAAAGCCAGTTGAAAAATGGAGCTCCATACTCATATTAACTATTTAATAATTGAAATTACCAAAAAATCAGAAGACATTAAAAGGAATAAAAAACCTGTTTACATAGCAGAAAAATTTCCAGATGTGGAAAAAGAATTTAACATACAGATTAGTGAAGCATGTGAAACCTTGAATGGCCATGATCAGGAAAAAAACCCAAAAACCTTCACACCTCATAATAATTAAAATACTAGAAATAGGGTACAAGAACAGAATCATCTTAAAAGCTGCTAGAAAAAAACCCAGTAAATCACAAAAGGAAAACACATCAGAATTACAACAAAATTTTTAACACAAACCATAAATAAAGGCAAGGAGAGCATGGAATGAAGTTTTTCAAGCTCTTAAAGAAAACAACTTCCAACTCTGTTATATCCTGCAAAATTATCTTTCAAAATTGACAGAGAAATAACATACTTCCACAATAAAAAAAGACAAAGAAATTCTTTACCACCAAATCAATGCTTCAAAAAATTCTCAAGGATATTCTAGAAGAGACAATGAAACTTTAACAATGCCAAAATGTCCAATAAAGTGAATACATCAAGAGGGGCTACCAATTAAGTAGAGGGGAAAGAAAGAAAAACAGAAAATAGAAACAGGAAGTTAATACAATAACAGTAATAAGTCAATACTTATCAATTATAACTATCAATACAAATGGATTCAGCATACCAATCAAGACACAGATTAGCAAATGGATCAAGAAGCAAAACCCAACAATATACAAGATACAAGAAACACATTGAATGACTTACAAATCCAATTATTGAAATACAGGATGACCAAAAATTGCATAGTTTTTTGTTAATTTTATAATATAACAGGAAATATAAATATGACAATTTTATGAAATTTATTCAATAATTTTTTCTGTATAGTATATCATAAATCATTCAATACAAAATACAATGTTACAGTCTCTAGTATCTAGTCTCTTTCTGAATAATTTTTGCATTATTGACTTTCTTTGAACAGCATAATTTACACTATTATGTGGTCTTTCCTTTTTTCTGTGGGTAGTATAATTTCAATACAATGTATCCCCACTAGACATAATGGTGAAGAGGTTGATTATGGATGTCCTGCTTGGTTGGTGTTTTGCTATCCTGTATTTTTCAATTATTTCATCTATTAGATCAAATCTAAATTATAAATAACTTTTTGTTCCTCCTTGTTTTGAAAAATAACAAATGAGTTCCATATCATTTGCTCCAGAAGTGCATACAAATATTTTCTAATAAATTTTTCCTTGCTCTTTGATCAGAAGATAGCTTGTTAGATATTTGTCAACTCTGTCAACACCTCCCATACAATTATTAAAATCATTGACCACTGTTGGAATTTGTTTAGTTTTGTTTCTTCTTTCAAGTTCTACCATTTCTGTATTATGAATAGATGACAATAAGAAGACCTCTTTTTTGTCTTTTCACTTCATAAGGAGACTTTTCCTCTCTGATATGCTAACGTTTCTCCCTTTTTCAGTTTTTTTCTTTTGAAAATCTTTTGGCACTTTCTTTCTATCCAGTCTCAGTGTCTCAAACATGTCCATTTTATATTGTAAGTGAATATCACTCATGTTCTGGAGAATTATAAAAATTACATCTAATGTATTTACAATGAAATTTTATAGATTATAGCACAAAATTATAGGCTATTTTTTACAAATAAAATAGACACAAATTAGTAAAAGTAAATAAGCAGAGCTTATTATTAGATTTCACTAGAAACAAACATAAAAGCTGAAGACAACATTCTAAATAAAACGGTATGCAAAAAATAATTGATATAAAACAAATAAACATACCGACAATTGTAGCTCCTGCAAACAAAAATAGACTGGTTGAAATGACACCGTCCTGAATGATGCTCAGGCTAGTCAGTACATAAACAAACATGCTATCTGAGTGATGCTTGGGGTAAATTGTTAGGTGGTTAACACAAAAAGAAATTCATAGAATAAAAATCAAAGGATAGGAAACAGTATTCCATGCAATAGGAACCAGAAAACTAGGAGGCATAGCTATCTTATCTTCAGACAAAGTGCATTTCAATCCAAACCTGATTGAAAGAGGCAAAGAAGGATATTGCATATTAGTTAACAGAACTACAGAAGAGGAAGAAATAACAATTACAAACACATATACATGAAACCACAGTGCACACAGTTTCACAAAACAAAGCTTAATGGGAATAATACACAAGATAACCGTCAATAAAATTATAGTGGTGGGTTTCAATATGCCACCACAACAAATAGAACACCTAAAAAAAAATCAACACAGAAATATCAGAGCTGTACCAAATGTTTAAACAAATGGACTTGATAGATATGTACAGAATCTTCCACACAACACCAAAAGAATACACATTCTTTTGGCCACAAATTGTATTTTCTCCAAAATAAATCACATACTAGATAATAAAGTAAGCATATATAAATACAAAAAAATCAAAATTTTACTATGCATATTATCAGATCAATGTGCAATGAAACTAGAAATCGGTGACAAAAGAAACCACAGAAGCTATGCAAATGTATGGAAATTAACACATTTTTGAATAATCAATGGGTCACTTAGCAAATTAAGGAATAAACACCAGAATTTTGGGATACAATGAAAGCAGCCCCATGAGGGGTGTTTACAGTTGTAAATCCCCACATCAGAAAAATAGAATAAACTAAAATAACCTAATGATGGATCTCAAGGTCTTAAAGAGACAAGAACAGCTCCAATTGAGAGCTTGTACAATGAAGGAAATTATGTCAGTGCAGAAATAAATGAAATGGAGATTAAAAATACAACACAAAGTATCAATGAATTGAAGCACTCATTCTTTGAAAGAATAAACAAAATCGATAAACCCTTAGGCTATCTTACTAAAAAGGGAAAGAAAAGACACAAATTAATGTAATTGTAAATAGAAAAGATAGACTCACAATAGACATTGCCAAGACCCAGAAAATTATTAGCAACTACTTCACATACATGCCAAAAAATTGGAGAAGTCAGAAGAAATAGAGAGATTCCTAGATACATAAGAACTGCCAAAACTAAATGAAGAAGACTTAAAAACCTTAAACACCCCAATAACAGGCAATGAAATGAAGCAGTAATTAAAAAGAAAAAACCCTACCAACGAAGCAAAGCCTAGGACCTGATGGACTCACACACAAATTCTACAAGGATCTACAGGGAATATCTAATGTCAATGCTTCTCAATTTTTTTAATGGAAGTGAAAGGGTAAGAGTACTTCAAAAATCATTCTGAGAAGCTAAAGCAGACAAATATCCAACTGAAGCAGAGACTAAAAAGAGATACTTCTATGAACATAGATGCAAAAATCCTTAACAAGACACTGGCAAATAAAATGTAACAAATAAAAAAAAAAATCCTACACCATGCTTATGTAGGCTTTACCCCAGGGATACAAGGATGGTTCAAGCATGCAAATCAATTAATGCCATTCAGCAAAATTAATGTCATTCACCACATTCACCACATCACATAATGTCATTCACCACCAGAAACAAGGAAAAAAAATCACATGATCATCTGAACAGATACAGAAAAAGTTTGTGACAAAATGCAACATCCATTCATGATAAAGACCATAAAGAAAAGAGGTATAGAAGGACCTTATCTCAACATGATTAAGAGCCATCTATGACTCTCCTACTGCACAAATCATATTAATTGTGAAAAAACTGAAGGCCTTTCCTGTAAAATCAGGAACAAGACAAAGATGTTCATTCTTACTACTTCTGATCAACACAGTCCTTGAAACAGGCAGAAAAATCATTCAAGAGAAAGAAATAAAAGGCATATGTATAGGAAAAGACAAAGTCAAAATATGATTATTTGCAGATGACATGATTCTTTACTTACAAGCCATCAAAAACTCTAATAGAAGACTTCTAGAATTGATAACCAAATTCAGCAGTGTAGCAGGATATAAAGTAAACACACAAAAAGCAGTAACATTTCTATATGCTAATAATGAACTCACTGAAAAAGCAATTAGGAAACAGTACCATTTATAATAGAATCAGAAAATAACACTTATGTATTAACCTAATCAAGAAAACAAAAGACCTCTACAATGAAAATTACATCATTCTGAAAAACAAAATTAAGGAGAACATTGAAAAATGGAAAGATATCCCCTGCTCATGGATAAGTAGAACCTACATAATGAAAACGGCTAATTTCCAAAACTAATGTACAGATGTAATACAATCTCAATCAAAATACCAATGTCATTTCTCATAGAGCGAGTGAAAACAATCTTAAAATTTATATGGAATCAAAAGAGAATCAGAATAGCAAAAGCAATCTTGGGTCACAAAAGCAAAGCAGGTGACATCATAATCCCAGTCTTGAAGTTATATTTTAAAGCTACAGTGATTAATACAGCATGGTACCGGCATAAATACAGTCATTTGGATCAATGAAACAGAATAGAAGAACAGAAACAACCCTAGGCATATACAACTAAGTGATCTTCAACAAATAGGCCAGAAACTTACACTGGAGGGAAGGTACCCTCTTCAATAAATGATGCTGGAAAAATTGGATATCCATACGCAGAAGATTGAGTCTAGACCCATAAATCTCACCATGCACTAAACTAAAATCAAAATAGATCAAAGATTTAAGTGTTAAAACAGAAACAATCTGCTGAAAGATAAAATAGTCACAATCTTGAAAACATAGGTATAGTCAAGGACTTCTAAACAGAACTCAGTGAACAAGAAATAATGCTGAGACTCAACAAGTAGGACCATATCAAATTAAGAAGCTTCTGCACAACAAAGATAACAATCAGCAGAGTGAAAAGACAACCAACAGAGCGAGGAGACAATCTACAGAATGGGAAAAAAGTATTTGCCTAGTATTCCATGAACAGGTGAATAACATCTAGAATATGTAAAGAATTCAAAAATATTAGACTGCCCAAAACAAAATCTGAAGGGATACTAATGTTTATGGCTTGAGAGCCATACAATGAGTAACAAAAACTTATGGTATCCTTGATGCCCTGGCCCCTTTGCAGTCTCTCAGAATTAATCATGTAATACTCTCCATTTTACTGGTTCAGCTCTATTAATCTTGACTTCTGTGAATGCACATTGAACTCATTTACATGTCCATGTTTTTGCATGCAGGTTTCTTTTTTTCTGGGATGTTCTTTACCACACTTATACTAATCCATTTTTTGCATCCTTTAAATCTCAAATTATTTCATTTATCTGACAAACATTTTCTGAGTATGTTAGTTGAATTTATTTATCAAATAAACTGGGCCATGGATGCTAGGTATCTGGTTAAAAATCATTTTGGTTGTTTTTGTGAAGATGTGCCTTCAAAAGGCCTTTAATGTTTGAATGTATAGATAGAGAAAACAGAATGCTTTATTTAGTGTGCATGGGACACATCCCATCCCTTGAGGGCCTGAAGACAACCATAATCTGCTCTCTGCATGTCTTAGAGCTGGGACACTGACCTTTTGTCTTTAGACTCAGATTTATACCAGGTCTCAAACTTATACCATTGGTTCTCCTAGGACTCCAGACATATGCTATAGAATGATAACTACCCATATAAATATTTGATAATACACAGTAAGGACTATAAAGAAAAACATACAATTATGAGATAAGGAGGAGTGCGTAATGTAGGAAATGGCATTGAAACTGAAAAATAAAGGAGAAGTAGGCAGAGTCAAGAAAACTCAACTTAAGCAGACAGAATCTCCTTTGCAAAAGTGTTGAAATTGTGATACTGGAGCTCAGAACACAATGTCCCCTTAGCATGTTGAGTACATTTAAAACAATTATTGTCATTGTTCCATGTTTGCAGTACATAATGATTATATTCCATGTGGAGATTGGTACATGCACATAACACATCTTACAAATTTTTTCATCCCATTTTCTACCCTTCTATCTTCCTCCCTCTCTCCTCTATCCTCTTGGCCCCATCCCCCCCCCTTTTTTTTTTGGTACCAGGGATCGAACTTGGGACCTTGTGCTTGAGAGGGAGGCACCAGAACCACTGAGCTAAATCCCCGGCCCACCATTTCCTTTTTAAAAAAAAAAAAAAAATCTATGTTTTACTTTCTATTATCTATCTTTTATTTTGCTTTTTATTAATATCTTGGGTTTCTCATATAACATATTTAATCTTGTATGTCTGATTTATTTCAAATAACATTGTCTTCTTCAGGTGAATTTATTTTCCCACAATTGGCTTTTATTTATCCTTAGGCACAGTAGTACTCATTATATATAAATGTCACACTGTCTTTATCCATTTGAATTGAAGGACATTGGAAATGCCTTGGAAACAAGTAGTTCTCGCTAAACATTTCCCGCCCTCTTGTCTTCAGACTCTCTATCTTCTTGAAAGTGTCATAGTGTCTAAAACTCTTCTGTCTCAGACTAATCATAAAAACTAGAAATGTTCTCTGAACTTGACTCTTCTACTCTGTAGACTCTCACCTGTCAGGTACACTATACCCTGAGAAAGGAATGCTACAGAGTGGCTAGAAGAATCTGAAAATACAGGATGTACTGCATTATTGTCATCTCAGTTTACTGCTATAAGAGGCTGTACCATTTTTATCCAAATAGATTTCTATACAATTGGACATTGTTTCTCAAACTAAGGGTGAAAGCACAGTTTCCCCAGGATTTTCATTTCTGAGTACTCCTATGTGATGGGAAACTTTGCTAAGTAAAGAAATTTACCTTGTCCACCTGCTTTCTGTTTTAGGAGCATCACCATAAATTTTGCCCAACAGTTTAGTGACCAACTGAGTGCTGAGCTCTGAAGGAAGTCAGTGTGGCTGCAGTGAGGTCAACAGAAAGAATCTCATGGGATACTAGAGAGGAAGCAGGAGATAAATCACATGAACAGTTACAGGCTGTGGTGAAGTTTACAGGTTTAATCTATATGTAGTGGGTCTTCTCTGATATGTCTTCTGGGGAAGATAGGATTTCTTTTTTACATTTTACTATGGTGAGATCTGTGATTGCAGTCATGACATAGTAATGGCCCTGGACCTGATCTCTTCACAAGAACTCATAAAACCAGATAAAATATGTGAGAGAAAACTTTTCATGCCTGTGACAATAAGCATAGGTGTATTGTGGTCCTGGAGAAAAGGGAAACACAGAAGCAAGGTCAGCTGATTGTGCTAGGACAACCCCAGCTTTCTGCCTGGAAATAATTCTGTACTATAATATTTGAAGCCAAAATGGTAGAGATATTGCTGAGCTGAGAAGGAAGAAGGTTTCTTTGCTTTTGAAGCAGTAAAGTGTGTAACTCTGGAGATTTAAGATGAGGGAGCTATGCAGAGAAGGGCTGTGAAGTCTTAGACAGAAATCATCATGCTCCTTGGTGAACACTGAATGGCTCACTTCAAGAAAAGTCCCAGTCCAGCTAGATACCAAAAGTCCCTTCCCCAAATAGGCACATTGAGTATTCCACTTCAATTTCAGAAATTCCCCTAGTGAAAAAGAAGAACCATTCCTTGTGGTGATTGGAATGTTCTACATGCTAAGAACAAAATAGAAATATCTCTCTAACAAAGAAAAATTAGAACAGGAGAGTACAAAAGTGTAAGCTAGTAATTGCAATATCTGACAAAACAAAATATAATGTATCTTAATAACATACAAATCAATCCAAAATCTTCACAATATGAACCACTAATTCTAGCATACCATTAAAGAAAAAGAAAATGTTATATGTGAAGAAATACAAAAGTTTTCCCATGGACACCTAAATAAAATCAGATATTTTAATTAGCTAAAAAACATACCTAAAGGAGATGTTGACCTCGTTTAATATTTCCACATGGACTATTTTTTTCTTTGTGTGACATGGAAAAAATATGAAGGAATAAAAATGACTATGCTCATAAAAATACAGAAGATTTTATAAGTGAACACATAAGAATCCTGCTCATTCTAAACTGGCAACAAAAGAGGATCTAGGAAAAATGAAATCAGAAATAATTACTCAGATAACAGCAAAGATTTTGCTCATGGTGCAAGACATGATTAATAAATCTAGAGAGGACACAGATAAAAAATAGAGGATCTGAGGAACATGATGGAATCCCAACATAAATCACTGGTTTTTGAGAAGGTAAAGTTACTTTCTACTTACAGGGAGTTTTAGTTTTATAAAAGTAATAAATACTTAAATATGAATTGTCTAACGGTTTAGAAATATATGGGTTACACTAGTACAAAATAAGATTTGACATTCTTGACTTTGAGAGTAGTAAGAACTGTACAGTTCATACATTTACCAAGGCTAATGGATAATTATTATTTCTGAATCATAAGAATAGAATAATTGCTGGGCCCCATACACTGAACCAGGAAGGACATTGGAACTATGGCCCACTACCACCCAATGCAGCCCCTGTTCACGGGGTCTCCACAGCACAGGACAATAGAGGTGACAACCAATGGACCTGATCTAAGAAGAGACCAGCACCCATGAGGAGAGTTCCACTTCAGGACTGAAGTGTTATCCTAACACAGAGACTGGGTAAGAGACAGCCTTCAGAGACAGGATTAAAGAGGGGGAGAGCTAAACAGGTATGTCAATATCTCCTGGGAGGCCTGGAATCAGATCAGGAAGATCATGTGGCTTGTATTCTGCTGCATGGCGGCAGGTTTGGAGGGTATATTCATCAGAGGTTATGGTCTTGAAGGAGAAGGCAGTTAGTGTAATGGTATGTTTGAGCTCTGGTACAGCTACTTACATCCAGCAGAAATTAGCACTATAGGCCAGTATATGAGTGGTCTAATTTCTTCATTAAAAAATGTTCATGTGTGGCTCATAGAGATTGTGAATATCCAGTTCACATTCAATGGCATTGTTGTCACCGAATTAACTACTATAACCAAGGTCATATTGTAGTGGCTAACAACTGTCTTTCTTTCTATGCCAATAACTGTTCACATATTTGTGTGGGTCATAAACAATAATATATATATATATGTATATATGCACATCTGTATTTCTGTATATAAATAAAATATTTATATCCTATTTATATATATGTATACATATATATGTATATATATATTCCTGTATATATATAAAATATATATCCTGTATATATACATATATGTACAGGAACATGGAAAAGCAAGGTCTTTGAGCATATGGAATTAATAGATATCTACAGACTCTTCT
The DNA here is from genome assembly GCF_000247695.1 of Heterocephalus glaber. The sequence continues at coordinate 24,689,933 of NW_004624757.1, forward strand.
GTTCTACTAAAACAGAGTATACATTCTTCTGGAGCACAGACTGTTTTCTCCAAAATAGATCATTATTTTATACTAGTCCATAAACCCTGCTTAAATAAATACAAAAAAAATTCAAAATCACCCTACGTATACTATCAGAATACTGTTTGATGAAATTAGAAGTTATTGACAAAAGAAATAACAAAAAATGCAAAAGCACCTAGAAAATTAATAACACACTCCTAAACAACCAATATTTTATAGGAGAAATTAGATAATTTCTGGAAGTTAATGACAATGCCACTACAAATCACTGCAACTTCTAGGACACTGTGGAAGTAGTCCTAAGAGGGAGTTCATTGCAATCAATGAATACACATTAGGAAAACATAGTGAGCACAAATACATAACCTTATAAGGTACCTTAAAATATTTGAGAAACAACAGAAATTCAGATTCAATCCAAATTGAAAAGGGAAATCATAAACATTAGAGTGGAAATCAGTGAAATGTAGATTACAAAATAAAAAGAATAACAAGTAGAAGAGCTAGTTTTTTCAAAAGAATAAAAAGAATAAACCCTTAGCCAAACTTATTAAGAAAAAATAGACAACAGACTTGTATCAATGCAATTAGAAATGAAAAATGTGAAATCATAACAGACACCATCAAAATTTAGAAATAGTAAATACTATGGAAAATTGCATTGCAAGAAATCACAAAAATTTGAAGAAATGGACAGATTCCTATACTTATACAAATTAATAAAGCTAATGCAAGGAGATGCAAAAATGCTGAACCCAATAAAAAGCAATGAAATTGAGACAGTAATAAAAAATCTACCAATTAAGAAAAGCTTAGGACCTGATAGATTCACTGCTGAATTCTACAGAACCTTGAAGGATATTATATCATCTATGCTCTTTGACCTTTTCAAAGAAATTGAAAGAGAAAGAATGCTTCCAAATTTATTAATGGACCCAGCATCAGTCTGATTCCAAAACCAGATAAAAACCCAAATAAAAAAGAAAAGTGCAGGCGAATTTTTCTAGTGACATAGATGCAAAAATCCTCAATAAAATATCAGCAAATAGAATGTAACACATCATCAAAAAGATCACACATCATGACCAAGCAAATTTCATCTAGAGATGCAAGGAGGGTTCAACATATGCATTTCAATAAATGTAATACATCACATAAACAGAAACAAGGTTTAAAAAACCATATAAACATATCAATATATGCAAAAAAAGGCTTCCTACAAAACCCAACACCCAAGAAGCCTGCCCAGACACCATTGGCTTGGCAACACAGACCCCAGCCAGAAGCCTGCTTGAAAAACAGTTGTGCAGGTGTGGAGGCCCCAGCCAGGGCCCTTCCCAGACATTAGCAGCTTGGGCACCCAGGACCCAGACAAAGGCATGCCTGGAAAATAGCTGAGCAGGTATGCAGGCCCAAACCAGAGGCCTGCACAGATACCATCACTAAGTTCATACGGACCCCAGCCAGAAGCCAGCCCAGACACCAGGCACTCAGGTTCACAGCCCCCAGCCAAAGGCATGCCCTGATAACAGTGCACAGCCTCACAGGCCCCAGCCAGAGGCCTGTCTAGATACCCTCAGTAGGTGCCCACAGGCCCCAGCCAGAATCCTGGCCAGACAACAGCCCAAGGTGGGGAATCCAGATGGCCATTTTTCTGAACCCAGGAATTGGCACAGTGGTGAGCAGCAGACAGAAGGCTTCTCTGAGGCTTGCTGAGAATTAAAGCCCACTGGGAGAGCAGAGTCACTTCAACAAAGGTGCAGCAGATGGCAGTGGTTGAAATGAGAAGATACCTAAACAAGTCTCAAACCAGACTTCCAGGTCACCAAAGGCAACCCCAAGGGGCAATAAATTGGAGCAATCTGACTCAACTAGCTGGTCTCCCTGAACTGGCTATGAAAAAGGGTCTGGAAAGAATAAAATCAGAAATAATTTCTCAGACAACAACAAAGATTGTGTCCATAGTAAAAGATATGATTAATAACTCTAGAGCAGACACAAAAAATGAGGAGCTGAGGAACATGATGTAATTCCATCATAGGAAACAAATGGAATACATAAAACAGATGCAAATAAATATCCAGGAGATTAAAAACTCCATTGAAAGTTTATGCAGCAGAATGAGCCAATATGAGGACAGAATATCAGATATAGAAGACAGAATTGCAAATAGTGATGAGGAAAAGAAAGATTTCTTAAAAATAGCAAAGGATCACAAGAAATCAATCCAGCAGCTGATAGATGATGCAAAGGAGAAAAACGTGAGACTGATGTGAGTCAATGAAGAAACAGGAGATAGTGCAAATGACATAAAAAATCTATTCACAGAAGTAATGGCATAAAACTTCACAAGCAGGGGAAAAGAATTTTACATACAGATAAGTGAGGCATATAGAACTCCAATTAGTTGACATTAAAAAAACTACACTATACATATAATAGTCAAGATTCCAGAAACCCAACAGAAGAACCAAATTCTATAAGCAGTTAGAGAAAAGAAACAAATCACATACAAAGGAAAGCCCATCAGAATCACAGCAGACTTCTCAACACAAACTCTCAAGTCAAGAAGCTCCTGGAGTGAAGTATTTCAAGCCATAAAGCAAAAAACCTACAACCTAGATTGATGTATCCTGGAAAATTATCTTCCACAATTGATGGATAAATAAGATATTTTCATAACAACGAAGACCTGAGGAACTTCATGAACACCAAACCAGCAATCAAAAAACCTTTAAACAATATCCTAGTAAAAGACAATGAGTGTCGCAACCTAACAAAGCCCAAAAGAATCAATCCACCAGGAAAGACAAGAAATTAAACGCAAATAGGGAGAATGCAACAACAGAAAAGATCCTGACAAGGATAAGTCAATATATATCAGTCATAGCCATCAATGTTAATGGTCTCAATTCACCAATCAAAGAGATAAAGTGGCAGAATGGGTCAAGAGGCAAGACTCAACACTATGCTGCATACAAGAAGCACACTTAATTTGAAAAGAAATGTATAAACTGAAAATTGAAGGGTAGAAAACAATACTCCAAATAGAAAACCCAAACAATACTCCAAGAGAACCTCCCCCAAAATGCAGAAGTAGCTATCATATTTGCAGATTAGAAGGATTTCAAACTAACACTGATTAAGAGAAACAAAGAAGGGGCCAGGGATTTAGTTCAGTGTGCTACCACCTGGCTTGCAAGCGGAAGGTTCTGAGTTCAATCTCAAATACAGAGAGAGAGAGAGAGAGAGAGGCACTACATCTTTGCAAAGGGAATAATCTGAGAGGAAGAGATGACAGTCATAAATGTATATGCACCAAATACTAGTGCCTAACTATATAAAACAAATATTAACAGACATGAAAAATAAAATAAGCACTAGTACAATAGTAGTGGGGGACCTCAATACCCCACTGTCACAAATAGATCAACTAGACAAAAAATCAACAATGAATAGAACTCAAGCAAACTCTTGAACAAATGGACTTAACAGATATTTACAAAGTGTTCCATCCCACAAAATCAGAATACACATTCTTTTCAGCCACAGCAGGTTGTTCTCAAAAATAGAACACATACTTGCTCATAGAACATGTTTAAGTAAATGCAAAGGAATTTAAGTTATTATATGATCAGACCATACTGTGATGAAATTGGAGATCAATAGCATAAGAAACCACAAATATTTCATAAACACATGGAAACTGAACAACACACTCCTGAAAAACCAATGAGTCACAGAGGAAATTAAAGAAGAAATGAGACAGCTTCTACAAGTAAATGACAATCCCAATGCAACATATTTGCAATTTATGGGACACAACGAAAGCAGTCTTAAGAGGGAAATTCATAGCAGTGAATTTTCATATTAGGAAAAATGAGCAAGCTTAAATAAACAACCTAATGCTGAACCTCAAACTTCTAGGAAAAGAAGAGGAGGACAAACCCAAAGCTCTACAATGGAGGAAATTAAAAAGATGAGAATATAAAATCAATGCAATATAGACTAAGAGAATGATACAAAAAAAAAATCAATGAAGCAAAGAGTTGGTTCTTTGAAAGAATAAACAAAATTGACAAACCCTTAGTCAACCTTATCAAAAGAAGGAAAAGAATGGCTCAAATCCCTGCAATTAGGAATTATAAGGGTAAAATTACAATGGACCCAGCAGAAATTCAGAGGATCATCAATACCTGCTTTGAGAATCTATACACCAATAAGATGGAAAAAACAGAAGAAATAGACAGGTTTAGAACACCTAAAAATTCCAAACAACCCAATATCAATTAATAAAATTGAAAAACTTACCAATGAAGACAAGCCCAGGTCCTGATGCTTTTACTGCTGATTCTACAAGATATTTAGAGAAGAACTATTCCCACTACTGTTTTAAACTCTTCAATTAAATTGAAACCGAAGCAATATTCCCAGATTCATTCCTGGAAGCAAGCATTACTTTGATCCTAAAAGCAGAGAAAAACCCAATAGAAAAAGAAAATTATAAGTCAGTCTCATTAATAAACATAGATGCAAAAGTCCTCAATAAGATACTGGCAAATAGAATACAGAGGATCATCAAGAAGATCATACATTCTGACCAAGTGAGATTTATGCCAGGGATTTAGGGATGGTTGAACATACACAAATCAAGAAATGTAATGCACTATATTAATAGAGCCAAGGACAAAAACCATATGATCATCTCATTAGATGTAGAAAGAGTGTTCAGCAATATCCAAGATTGGTAAGATTCCATCTTACCCATTCATGATAAAACCCTACAGAAAACTGGAATAGATTGTCTTTATCTCAACCAGATAAAAGCCATCTATGAAAAAACAACAGCCCATATCATACTAAATGGTCAAAAACTGAAACCTTTCATGAAAAAATAAGGAACAAGATAAGGATGTGCACTATCATCCCTCTTCTTCTATATCATTCTGGAAACATTGCCACAGCAATTAGACAAGAGAAAGAAATAAAATGAGTAAAGATAGGAAACAAAGAAGTTAAATTGTCACTATTTGCAGATGACATGAGACTCTATATAGAATATTCCAAGAACTCCACCAAAAGTCTTCTAGATTTAATAACCAAATTCAGTTGAACAGCTGGATATAAGGTCAACGCACAAAAATCAGTAGCCTTCTTGTACATGGACAACAAGCTCACTGACAAAGGAATTGGAGAATAGCATCCAAAAAATGAAATACCTAGGAATCAACCTAATGAAAAAAAACCAAAGATCTCTACTCTGAAAGCTACAGCACTCTGAAAATAGATAAAAAATATCAGAAAAATGGAAAGACATCTTTTGCTCCTGGTTAGAAAGAACCATATAGTGAAAATGGCCATACTTCCAAAACTAGTATATAGTCAATGCAATCCCAATTGAAATTCCAACAGCATATTACACAACCTGAAAAAAACAATACAAAATTTCATTTGGAACAAGAATGAATAGCAAAAGCAATTCTAGGCAACAAAGACAAAGTAGGGGATAATATCACAATCCCCAACTTGAAACTGTACTACAAAGCTAGTTATAAAAACAGCATGACATTGGAAAAGAAACAGACCCAAGGATTAGAGGAATAGATTAGAAGATACAGAAATAACTCGAGACATACTCAGCCACCTCATCTTTGACAAAGGAGCCCAACACCCTCACTGGAGGAAAGATAGCCTCTTTAATAAATGGTGTTGGAAAAGCTGGATTTCAACTTGCCAGAGATGAAAACTAAACCTACATCTCTCACCATGCACTAAAGTAAAATCAAAATGAATTAAAGATCTAAATATTAAAACAGAAACACTAAACTGGCTGGAAAAGTGGTTAGGTAGAACACTTGAAGACATTGGTGTAAGAAAAGATTTCATGAACAAAACCCCAGTTGCACATGAAGTAGCACAAAGAATCAACAACTGGGATCTCATCTTATTAAAAAGCTTCTGCACTGCAAGAGAAACCACCAACAGTGTGAAGAGACAACCCACAATGTGGGAAAAAGTTTTTACCTGATGTTTCAAAGACCAAAGTCTACTATCTAGAATATATAAAGAACTTACAACAATCAGACCTCCCATATTTAAAGATGCAATATAAAAATGGGCATCTCAAGTGAAAAGATATTTCTCAGACAAAGAAGTAGAAATAGCAAATAAACATATGGAAAAATGTTCAACATCACTAGTCATTTGAGAGATGCAAATGAATACAGTGCTGAGATTCCACCCCACTCCAGAAGAAAGGCTGCTGTCAAGAAATCAACCAATAACAAATGCTGGCAGGGTTGTGGGGGGAAAGGAACCCTTCTCTACCGTTTGTGGAAGTGTAGACTGCTGCATCCACTGCGGAAATTAGTATGGAGATACCTCAAAATAGGTCCCATTTGACCTAGCTATTCCCCTGCTGGGTATCTTCCCAAAAGAATTAAAAGAATCATGTGAACCACATGTGATATATGTGCACCCATGTTTATAGTAGCACAGTTTGTAATAGCTAAAACTTGGAAATAGCCAAAATGCCCATCAACTGGAGACTTGATAATGAAGATGTGGTTTTTGTAAAATGGAGTAAAGAATGAGAAACTAGGGACATTTATAGCTAAATGGATGCACATTGAGGCCACACTCTTAAGTGAAATAAATAGGACACACATGTAAATCCCATATAGTTTCTCCGGTGTGAGAAAATTAATGTGTAAATGAGGATCAAAATGTATAATAGATAATGTGAAATAAGAGGAAAAGTTGCAAAGGGGAAGGGGAAGTGGGAGGAGTAGGGTAAAGGAAAGAAGGGAAAGAAATAAATATGAGAAAAGGAAGACATGGAAACAAAGTCTTTGTAAATAGGGAGGGGTGGAGGAGTTGAAGGGAGGGCAGGGGAATGGGGAAAAAAAGAAGAACCAAAATATATTATGTAAAGGTACAAATTCCCAATGATTAATGTCCTCATATTGTATACCTAAAATGTACCAATGAACTTAATGAATAAAAATAAATCAAATACCTCTTCATGATAAGAACACTGATGAAAATACCTGTATAAAAAAGCTATTTATGACTAAACAATGGCTAAAATTATTAAATGATTATTAAATGATCATTAAATGATTATTAAATGATTATTAAATGGGGAAAAACTAAAAGCATTCCTTCTAAAATCAAGAACAAGACAAGGATGCCCACTATCACCTCTGTTATTCAACTTAGTACTTGAAGTATTAGCCAGAGCAACTAGCCAAAAGAAAGACATGATATACATATAACAAAGGAGCTAGTCAAGTTATCATTACTTGCAGATGACATGATAGTCTGGACTGGAGACCCAAAGAACTCCACTAAAAAACTCTTAGAATTAAAAACCAACTACAACAATGTATCAGGATACAAGATCAACATAAAAAATCATTAGCATTTGTGTACTGCAATAATGAATTCAATGAGAAGGAAATGATTAAAATAATACCATTTGCAGTAGCATCAAGAAAAATGAAATACCTAGAAATTAACCTAAACAAGGAAGTGAAAGACCTCTACAAAGAAAACTGAAATACTCTGAAAAAGGAGATTAAAGTGGATATCAGAAAATGGTAAGGTGCTCCTTGATAGGCAGAACTAATATTGTCAAAATTGCCATACTTCTAAAACTGTTGTGCAGATTCAACGCAGTCCCAATCAAAATATCAAGAGTGTACTTTACAGAGCTAAAGAAAGCAATCTTAAAATTCATATGGAACCTGAAAAGACCTAGAATAGCAATAGCAATCTTGGGCAACAAGTAGTATACTTGACTTCAAGCTATACTACAAAGCAACAGTAATAAAAATAGCACCATACTGAACAACAGACATATGCATCAATGAAACAGAACAGAGGACACAGAAACCTCCATGGACACAATTCAGCTATTTGACCTTTGACAAAGTGGGCATAGCATATATTGGAGAACTGATAGCCTATTTAACAAATGACTGAGGAAACTGGATATCTGTAGAATATTGAAACTGGACATATATCTCTCACCATGTACTAAACAAAGGTCAAAAGGAATGAAAATATAAGCATTAAAACAAAAAGATTGAATCTGTTGGAAGATAAAATAGGTAAAACACTTGAATAACAGGTGTAGAAAATGATATCCAAAACAACTGCAATCGGCACAAGAAATAACAGTAAGAATCAACAAATAGGAATAAATCAAATTAAAAAGCTTCTGCACATCAAAGAAAATAACTAACAGAGTGAAGAGACAACCTACAGAATGGGAAAATATTTTTTGCCAACTATTCCTCAGTCAGAGAAGTAATATTTAGAGTATATAAAGAAATTTTAAAAAATATACCACCTGAAAGACCCAATCAAAAAAATTTGCAAGTGAAATGAACAGACAATTATTAGAGGAAGAAGTACAAATGACCAACAAAATGTATCAAAAAATGTTCAACATTATTGGCCATTTTAAAAATGCAAATTAGAACAATGCTAAGATTTGATCTTACTGCATAAAGAATGGTTATTATCAAGAAAACTAAAAATAACAAATCTTGGCATGAAAAAGGAATCCTACTTTGCTGGTGGGAATGTAGATTTAACACATTGTGGAAATTAGTATAGAAACTGTGGAAATTAGTACAGAAATTTCTCAACAAACTAAAATTAGCAATTCCATAGAACCAGCTCTCCCCCTTCTAGGTATCTTCCTCACAGAGTTAAGATATTATTCTACCAGAACACATACATACTAATGTTTATAACATCACGTTTCATAATAGCTAAATCCTGGAAGCAAACTCTATATCCATTGGATAAAGAAAATGTGGTATCTGTACATAGTGGACTGCTACTCCATTATAAAGGACAAATTTGAGACATTTGTAGAAAAATGGATGCACCTGGAAAATAAAATGTTGAGTGAAATAAATCAGACACCAAGCTTAAATACAATATAGTATATCTCAGTTGAGTAATGTAAAGTACAAACAGAGTACAGTAGAAAATGGATAGAAAGAGACAAGACATGGATCTCTTGTAAATGGGAAGAGATCCAAGGGAATGGGTTAGAGGAAAGGGTGAGCGGAGGGGGAAGTAAGTAAAATAAAGACATGGCATTTACAGGACCCTAATAACCTCAATGAAGATAAACACTGTATGTCATAAGTATAAAATTAATAATATCAATAAGAATGAAAATAGAGAAAGGTGATTTAAAGGAGGGAGGGAGGTGGTAAGAAAAAAAGAAAGGGATTTAAAAAAGAATCAAGTATTATATAGATGAACCCACACCCCAAGATGAGTGCTAACACTGCAATCACTTACTAATGACAAAATAAAGAAAAAAATAAAATAAGAAAGAATAGAATATTAAGAGAAATATTTTAGTAAATATTTTGTGACATGAAATTGAGATTGCTTAAGCATGCCTCAAACTTTCTTACCTCTTATTTCTTTACATGGAAGCTTGGAATAGCGATATAAATGTCACTGTTAAGCTCTTTCCACTTGGCAGTAGGAAATATGCTCTTCCCCTCCCCACTTCCTGGCATGGAATTGGAAGCCCTGTTCATTTAGGTTTGAAAGTGCAAATATAATCATTCTCTGAAAAATCTTTTGAAATCTGCTATTATTATTCTCATGTAAAGATTTTATAATTATCTATGACTTCATCAAATATAGACACCAGACCCTAATTACCCTACTTTTTTTTTCAAATATTCTCTTTTTCTAGCTTATTTAACCTTTTCTGAGAGTTTTGTGCCATAGACCATTTCTTCTCATAGTACAGTTCTGACCAAAAAGCTTCAAAAACCTACTTTGAAATTCAGTAGCTAAAACTGTCTTCAGAGTTTTGCTCAACATTTGTGTTATGTCATTACTCTAAAAAATGCTAAAAGCCCAGTGCTAGTACTACTAGTTTTTGGGGAAAGGATATTTCATTAACATATAAAAATGATTGTTTGCAACTCTGTGGTTATGTTGCTTCTTTGGTATATAAATGATGCTAAAATAGAATTCAAAAGACCTCAATTCTATGTTTCTTTATTTACTAGTTGCTGTACAGTTTTGATGAGCTATTTGACCATGAGGACCCTACTTTCTCAAGCTATGGTATGGCCACATGTACTGCTTTGTTCTGAGAGATGTGAAAAAAAACACCTGAAATTGATTACAGTGTATGACATCATTGAATAATACTATAATAATGGCTATTATAAATAATGAGTCAGATGAGTTATATTTTCCTAATTAAAGTACAATACACATAGTTTTCACTAGTTTTGAATGCAAGAATACAACACTTCAGGCTGTATGTAACACTCTTTGAATCAAAGAATCAGTTTTCATTTTATACTTTTCCTTTCTGATAAAATTACTTTCAGTCTTTTCACTGATTCTAACTATATTTTCTAAAATGTCTAAACATGGTATTCTTAAGGCGATCCTTTTATTTATTAAATATTTGTTTGATTTCTACTATGAAACAGGCACTGGCTTAAATACTTGAAATAAATGGGATAATGCAGAAACAAAACATAAAAAAATAAAAACAAGAACTCTTCATGGAGTTTGCATTCTAATGGAAAGGTTCCCAAAGACATATTAGAAACAAAGTTAGCATGCACCTATATGCAATAGGTTTCTATATCAATATTTACATCTGGCAAACATTTTTGCCTCTGATTTCATTTTATCTCACTAGAAATAAAATATATTTAATGATGTGGCATTAAACTCTGTAATGTATAAACATCTCCAATATTGGCTAATCAAGTGATACCTACTGAGTATTTTATAATCAAAAGAGCTACTTATTTGGTGATATTTTAATGTTATATATGAACTATAGTAGAAAATACTTTCACTTTTCTGAAGTTTATAACATAGGACTAACAATGTGAATGACAGGGATATAATGCTAATACATGATACTCATAAACTCTTGGGGCTCAGAAAAGAATAACCCAAAAACTGTAGCACTGACAGGCTGACAGTCCTAGGCATCCAACTTAAAATCCGGCTTGCTTTGAACTTTCTCTGTTTCTCCTTCTCCCAGCATAAGAAAAAATGTTCTACAAAGTTCTTCATCGATCTGACTGGATCTGTCAAAAGAGGAACTTACTGTCTTCAGTCTTCTCCCTGAAACTTCACTGAGAGAAAACTAGATTCACAGCTCAGGAAGGAAAGCATAAGCTTGTCAGCCACCTGGACAGACTCTAGTCACATGCCTTTATCTTCTACTTTGATCCCACTCAGTATCAAAACAGAACATTCACATATGATTGCTGTTCTGTGAGACAAATAGACTGTGTAACAGGTCATTTATATTCGTAAAGCCTATTGGATTCCCCTAGAATCATTTACTATTCCTCTCAGAATTGTCTACTCTACCCATTCTCCATTTTCCTATAGAAAAAAGACTGTGTGTTTCTGAATTACACTGAGCTAGTATGTAATCACTGTATGTGATTGCCTTCTTACATGTAATATATGTGTGATATATGTGTATATCTTTCTCCTATTGATTTTTCATTGTCAGTTATTCCAGCAAACTATGAGAGAGTAGAGGGGGAAATTTCTCTTTGATTCTACAAAGCTGTTTCTAAAATTCTCATGTAATGTTGTTCCATAAGTTTCTGACCATTTTATATTAATCAAGATTGATACAAATAGTTAATGATCTAAGGCCAAACAACTGAATATTTATAGTTATATTAGGGGATCACTGATTGATTTATTGTTTTTGTATATGCAAAGAGCTTTTTAATAACTGTCTCTTCTTTCAAAGTAATCATTCATTTTTAAAGGAGAATTGTTCAAAATCTATTTTTCTATCAAAACCATGGCATTGACATTTTTGTAATCAGAATTCTAAACGACAAACAATATAATGGTTAAAACAAAAAGGCCTAAGAGGTAATCTAATTTGACCCCTCATGGTGTCCAATGTGGTTAAATAATCAGGACTTGAATAATTCTCATATTTTCCAATTTCACGTTTATAAACTTGTCAGTATTTTTTAATGTGGTTTGCTTTTATCACCACAGAAAATAACTTGAAATTTTTGTGAATGTCCTTCATGTTTAAACAAGTATTACTATGTGGGTACATTTGAGTGCACTATATCTTATTATTTTTTTTAAGAGAAGACTAGAGGACTAACAATGTAATAGGGAGCTTTCTGGGTTGACTAATCTTATTTAAATTTCTTAAATTATTGAAAATGCCTGGGGTTTTACATCCAATTTATACATAAAAATCACTTGTGGGATTTCTAAAACATAAATACATTCAGATTATTTATCTCCTACAACTCTTTGTAGTACTAGTAAAACAGCACTGAATTTTACTTTCTTCTTTCTACTCAACAAAATAGAAGAAATTAATAAACGTTTATGTTGGTAATTGGACATATTAAATCAGTAAATGAGAATTTTGTGTTTTTGTGGGGGTGTGATTGTATGCGTATGTATGACTGCATTGTAAGCATATGTAAGATCAATGTAGGATCATGGAAGTTTTTCTTTATCCAATCATAGAAATTAAGTAGAAAATGAGGCTACATTTTGATCAATTTTGACAATGGATTTGACCAATGTTGCTAAATCAGGTCCAGTTCATTACTTGAATTATAAAAGTCTGTGTCTGTATATGTTTGCTTTGAATCTCCTTAAGAAACATCACCTCAGTTGTCCAAAGAATATGTATAAAATAATAGTATAAAACCTATGAAATAGAAGAGCAGATTGCTTAATAGCAATATTCCCTGTATAGAAGAATATGGCATTAGGTAATAAAACAGTCTTCCATCTTGTGACTCCTCACCATGTGGTCTCAGTATGTCTGAGAGTAAAGCAGGCATTTATTACTTCATATGTCCTCTGATACTTTGGGATTATCACTTAATTAACTCAGTATAAATAGATTGAGCAAGTGGTGTAAATCCCAGTGGACATAACACTTAGAATTCTGTGATGGATCCTCAAAAGAAATCCTGGAAAATGAACTAACAAAAAAATAGGAAAGCGACATCTGCTTCACATCAGGATTTGAGTTTATGATGAACACTTTTATTTTTCTAACATGTTTTGCAGTGCATTTTGGCACATTTACAAGTTTTAAGTAGAAAAACAAATAGACATTCATTGAAATATGTCCTCCTCCATGTTTCTTATTTTGAAGAAATGTTATAGATTTAAACTCCAGATATGATTTTAAATACTTGTTCTATTATGTTGGGATATAAGAAAATTCAGCAGAACCATTAGTAGTAGATGATGGAGATATATTTTTATATTGTAGGCAGTAAAGAACATGTGTGTATTATTTGCTATAAATGTACAAGAAAGATATCTGAAGTAATGTGATTGAGACTTATTATTTTTTAAAGCTTTCCACAAAAGTTAACTTAAGTCTTTTACTCAAATTTTTATAGTACCATTTAGGAATCTGATTCAACACTTTTTGTGAGTGCTTAGGTCACATCAAAGAATAGTATCTAGATATTTTCACCCAAATTGCATCTAAAAGCAAATATTAAAATATCAAAAAAGAAACCATAATGCAATTTTACAAAATGCATGGTATGGCTCTGATTTCCAGGACTCTATTATTAGCAGCCCTTTCTAAATGGAAATAAATATTCATATCAATTTTTATCAAAGCTGCACTGGACATTTTATAGTTTAATATATTTTAAAGTATATAAAAATAGCATACTGTAGAATAATTTCACTGACCTTGCCTATTATTACTTTAAAGCTTAAAAAGAATAAATAAATTCAAAAGCCAAAAATGTTCTTAAATGAAAACTTTAGTGAGATAGTTCAGTTCCATGGAAGTTGGTTGGGAATTTTCACAGGATGTCTTCAATATAGATCAAATGTATCTGTCTGAAGAAATGGTTTTTTAATGCACTGATACTAAAAGAAATATTCACTTATAAAATTAAGAAGCTTAAATGAGGGACTCTGATACTCTGTTTTGCTTGATCAAAACTCCTGCTTCGCTGACAGATATGGACTCTGGAGAGTTATTTATTGCAACAAGTTGTTTGTATTTATTCATTCCAAAGATAGCAGGCTTTTATTTGAAGAGCTAACCACATAATGAGTGATGCCACCATAAGATTGGTCCAGTTACATAAAAAGATGAAGAAATGGCAAAATCTGCTTAGGTTTTCTTTCTGAATAATTGTTTCATAGGAGTTATCTTCACATTCGTGGACTTTGATGCTCCTTCATTTTCCCATGTCCTACTTCTTAATTTAGATATGCAAGTTACAAATCAGATAGACTTTATAAAATACAAAATTGTTTAAATTACTAGTCCAGTGTGGTGGTGCATGCCTGTAATCTCAGCACTCTGGAGGCTGAGGCAGGGGGATCATTTCAAATTCAAGGCCAGACTGGATTACATAGTGAGATCTTGTCTTAAAAAACAAAAGTTATTTAAATTACTAACAATAAATTCTTAATGTCAGGTTTTATTCCCATTTACCCCTTATTAGATCTAAGATAACTCCCCAAAGTCTCATGTGTTCGGTGGTGGGGCTTTTGGAAGTGATTGGATCAAGGAGGCAGGTGGATAAATCCATTGTTGAGTTCTTAGTTAAATGTGCTGTTCAGAGGTGAAACTAGCTGGAGTAGGTGAGTCACTGTGGTGCGCCTTTAGAATCTCTCTCTCTTTTTCACTTTCCCTCTTCCTTTGGCTTTCTATCTTAGTTACTTTTCTCATTGCTGAGACAAAATACCTGACACCCATAGCCAAAAGAGGAAAGGTTTACTTAGCTCACAGTTTGTAGAGGTTTTAGCTTATAGTCAGCTGGCATTAGGCAGCATGGCATGGCAGAGGAGCATCGCAGAGGAAAAGCAGTTCATGGATGGCAGAAGGCAGCAAGTGACAAGAAACAAGTGACCCTCTTTCTAACCCTTATATCTTATCCAGTCTATCCAGAGTGGGGCACCCTTAATCCTACCCAGAGCTATGCCAAAACAATCAGTGGACTAATTTAGTAGTCACCTATCCTTGATCCTAGGATCACACACTCCAGATCCAGCCCCACCTATGACCATATGAAGATTTGGGGGGCATCTAGACACAAGCCATAATATTCTCTTCTCTCTCTCTCTCTCTGTCTCTGTCTCTCTCTCTCTCTCTCTCTCTCTGCTTCCTGGCTGCCATGGGTAGAGCAACTTTTCTCTGTTGTGACCTTCTGCCATACTGTTATTGCCTTGGCATCAGCCCATCATAGACTGAGCTCTGAAACTGTGAGACAAAATAAATCTGTTCCTAAGTTTCAGGTGTTGGGAATTTTGTCCCAGCTATGGGAAAGTAACTAAAATACCTCTTTCCCAGTATTAAGGGAGCATTGCTTCCAGAAAAGGTCACTGTAGGCTAGAAACAGCAAGGAAATCAGCACATGATTGGGAAGGCAAATGGAGATAAGCTCTGTGGCAATTCACACACTGAATTCATGACCCCAAGATGTGCATGTCTGGGAGACAGATTCTAAGGGCTAATATAGTCTCTTGAATGCTGAGCATAGACAAGGGACCTGGTGTAGCACTCACTATACCTAGGCAGAGCAATTCCAACAATATTTGTCCTAATAGTTCTTTATACCATTTTCTTCCACAGCTCACTAACTCCGAGAATTAAATACTGACTACTGCATACAGATTCAAAGCCACAAGCAGAGAAATGTACAGCTTTTTGATCATAGGCAGCCAGTACATAGTTTTCAGGCATCCTCAATCCTATCTGTATCAGCTTCCTGTGAATTTTATTTCCTCTCTGTTCATGTCTCTTATTTTCTGAATGTCTGCTATGCTGCTGCTGGCTCCACCTCTTTCGGACAATACACCTGCTTGAAATTCAGCAAATTGTCTGTACTTATAGACACTTAGATTATGGCCTTAAGAGAGGTTCTGAGAGATGTCAAGACAATAGTACTGTGAGAATAAAAGAAAAAAATATGTGTTATATAAGATTAAATATTATGCTTAAATACTGCTATATTTATTACCTTTGGAATGATTTATACATTGGAGTTACTTTCTAATTTTATTCATTGGTGCTCTTCACAGAAAGGAACTGGCTTAGGTTTTCCTTTCACCTTTTCTTTTACCCTTTTTGCAGTACATAATGCTTACATTCTCTGTAGAGGATTGGTAAATGTACATAACACATTTCAGTTCCCTTCTTTTTCCCTTCTTCCTCTATCCCCTTTTATTTTGCTAGCATCAGATTCGTTTATCTTATTATACCTTATAAAGTTAATTATTATATATAGATTGAAAACCAGACAATAGACCAAAGAATATATAAAACATGTAAAGCAATTGTACTGAGTCAACGTGCCCTTTTACGTACATTGTCTGCACTGGATTACAATATCTTCTTTTTTCCTTTTTTTCTATTATCTATCTTATATATTATATATATTCACATAATATATAAAATGTATATATTATATTATATATTATACATGTTATATATAATATATACAAACATATCATGTATATCATATTGTCATATAAGAGAAACCACCATTATATAAGCAATTTTTTGGCTTATTTACTGCATCTTTTTGGCTTTTGATCCTATCCTTACCCTGACTGGATAACATGATCTAGACAATGTGTGACTTGAAAAGCATGTTGAAACTGAAGAATTAAGTATGCCAATCTCTTTTATTTAAATCCACAGGTTCTTAGCAATCAATAGTTATAAGTATTTCTCCTGTAGTTTTTAAAGGGAGAGTTCTTGTACTTCTCAAAAGATAAACTTTGCTTTTCAGGGATTTCTATGTACTAAATAATAAACAATCCAATGATGTACTGCAAGGTGGACAGGAAATTCTGGCCCATTTATAAAAGAGATCAGTAGTATACATTTATCATATAATCTATCAACTGGGTTATTTCAATCTAAATTAATGCTTTGTAGAGTTCTTTTTTTTCTGGATTAAGGCATGAATTTTCAATTATTTGTTAACTAGATCATTACCTCAGAATAATAGTGATAATGGAAGAACATTTTGAAGTCTACCACTTATTGTTTCCTCTCTGTCCTGTTCAGTTTGTTAGGCAAGATAGATAGCTAGATAGACTAATATAATCCTCGAAATATTTTATTACTATTGTTATTATATTAATTTTGCTTTTCAAATGATGGAAAATCATGTAAATTTAATATCAAATCTAATATAAATTACAAGGAATATTGGATTTCAATTCCATATCACTTCAAAATTTAGGTCTTTGCCACTTTCCCCAGTGTTTAAAATTGTATCTCTGAGACCTATTCCTTTATGGAGATGACTCGTGCTGACCCTCCCCCAAATTAAACCCATTCTGAGGCTACACATAAACATGCTAAAAGCCACAAATTTCGAGAGACTACATGCCTCTAAGAACTACTTTGTACTGAAAGGGATTCTCTCCAGTATAAAAGGAAAGAAAAGAAAGATTTCTAAAATTTCTCAAGAAATAAAAATCCAATCAGCTAATTTATGTGAGAACCATAGAGAATATAACCAGACAGCTATTTTTTCAGTCAACATATTTTTAAAATGAGAAAAGCTATTTTAAAACAATAAGCTTGTTGGTTTGTGATAAAGGGAAAATTAAAGAACTTAAAATTGAGTAGCTTCAGACTGAGACTACCTAACACATTCCACTCTTTAAGATGGAGATAAAGGGCACAATGGAATTTTAACATTTCCATTTTGTTTCGTAATATTTTTCTATATTTTAAATATATAATATAATAAAATATAATAAATGAGAATAATCTCATCTATTATATCACATCTATTATATGCTGATGTTAAAATTTAACAACAATGTTCATTTTATTTCCTCAACTTTTAATATGAATTTGGTGGTTAGGATAGTGTGGCAATTTGGTTGGCTGTGAACCCACCTGGGGGATAAGTGAAACATACTTCTAACTGTGTATGGGTGGATCACGGAAGAATGGTCTTGAGGTGTGTGTTGGGGCCCTTGCTCTTTCCTCTCTGGCATCGTTCTGCAGGTCTGCATCCTGGCCACCATGAACTAAGTAGCTTTGCTACCCTGCACCCCTCTAACATGATGTTTCTGCCTTGGAGATAACTTATTATAAGTTGAATCCCTTGAAACCATGAGCTAGATTAAACCTTTCTTCTTTCAAGTTGTGGATGTTGGGTATGATGCCCAACCATAGGAAAGCTGACTAATACAGTGTGTGAAAGCCACTGACAAATTCTTGACCATATTTACTAATTGATTCTCTTAGTTTGGAAAATTATCTTTTTTTCTTTGATCTTATATTTGAACATAAAAGAGCTGAAGCACAAACAGCAACTTTAAACTTTCCCTTCTAGAAAAATACCTGTCACCTACTGATGGCTAATTTTAGATGATAATGTCAGTACATCAAAGGATAGCTATAATACTGATAAAGCATTCTTTTGGGTGTGTCTATAAAGGTGTTTTTCCAGGAGCTTGGCATGTGAGTCTTTCCTTAGTGTGAGAAATCCTATCCAATCATCCCACTTCTTGGAGAGAGCAAGCCCAGGGAGTATGTGTGTGTGTGTGTGTGTGTGTGTGTGTGTGTGTGTGTGTGTGTGTGTGTGTGTGTGTGTGTGAGAGAGAGAGAGAGAGAGAGAGAGAGAGAGAGAGGGTTTTTCCCTTCTTACATAAGTGTTTAAACATTAGAACTAAAATCACTCTGATGACCTTGTTTAATCCTATTCCTCTTCCCAAACATTTGCCTCTAAATGCAACATTTGGATTTGGTTTCCCCTTCCCCACTAACCACACAGTGGGGAATACATTTCAACAAGTTTTTTTGAAGAGGACAAGCTATTATTATACAGGACAAACTATTATTATAAGAGGACAAACTGTAATATATTAAGTCATGTGGAAAATGCCAGAGAAGTAACCTCCTTAACCAGAGCTTCTTAAAGAGAAAATAGTTACCATTAAAATACTAAATCATTAAACTCTCATAATTTCAAATGCCCCAAAAAGTAAAAAAGAGAAGTATTTGAAAGCCAACTGTAGTGTAATGGTCAACTTGTAATGCCCAGATGAACTGAATCAGTGTGGTCTGGGCATGGAGGATCCATCTGAGGATTGTTACCAATAGCCGTAAAAGAAGAACTGGAGGGGAAGATCTGGGCCTGTTGATTTTCTAGAAGAAGCTTGCTGCAGATGGTTTTCCTGATGCAAACTAGCCTGTTCTCATCAGTAGAGGAGCTCGGGGCCTTGCTGTTACCGGGAATGGCTCTGATCTTCACCACGAGCTTCATTTCCGGGCTCCAATATGGATCCCTCAGGTTTGTGGCACAAATCCTTCATCTCACCCGCATAGGTTTTCTGGCTTCCACTACTAGCCTTTGGGCCCTCCAGCTGCAGATTCTCAATACCGACAAGCATGAGACATTGCCCTAGGCTCTAGGCCACTGGCTGGATTTGTGGAGGACATTGCCTTGAACTCTAAGCCTTTAGCTAGACTTCTATGGGACATTGCTGGAATCCAGGCCCTTAGCTGGATCCTTTAGGTCTTTTGTGTAAGGATAATCTCTCTTCCACTCCTTTACATTTGACTTTTTGGTTAATTATCATAAAATAATCCTATGACCTATGAGTCCTGTATTTAATGAATTTCCCTTGACAAAACCCTGACTATAACACCACTCAACTATTTATGAATTCATATCTTTGAGATATTTAGAATAAATAAAAGGAAAGAAAAGAATATATATGCCTTAACTGGGGACATTTAAAATTTAAGTCACATTGCTAAGAAATTGAATGATGAGCAGTAGATCCTCTTTCCTGGCAGGTTTCTCTTTTCCTGAAATGCTTTACATTCTTATGTGTGAAGAGGCTTAGGTTATGAAACCAAACATTTTATAAGAATTTACAGGCTGGGGATTTAGCTAAGTGGTGCCACCGCCTGGCTCACAAGCGCAAGGTCCCGAATTCGATCCCCGGTACCAAAAAAAAAAAAGAATTTATCATTAAAATATTCAGAAAGTCTTGTGGAATAGAGATGGTTAGTTTATGGCAGCCAAGAAGCAGAGCAGGAGAAAAGCTGATGATAAAAACACACCTTTCCAGATTATGCTTCTAGTGACCCACTTTCAACCAGGCACCACAGTGGAACAGCAGGGTCAGCTATGACTGATCCACTGGTAGTATATTGCACCTATGACCCAACTATGAACATATGAGACATGGGAGTGGGATCATATTATATCTAAACCATAAGAATAACCAACCAGTTTTCAAAAAAACATTGACCAACACTTACATTTCTTAGAAACATTTTGCTTGAAGATTGATTAGCCCAATGGAGAATTAGCTTAAATTCAATCTCTGATGAGGTGATTTGCCAGCTATTTTGTGACCCTATGTTTTATTGACATTATATTATTTTGAATCAGTGATGTTTTCTAACATTTTACAGATTATTTTATCAATGAATCCATAGAAGTAGTTTCCATTTATTTCATTTCTAATATGCACACATCAAAATTCACATTTTAAAATTTGTAGGTGTGTTTTTAAAAATTCCTTCAATATCCATTAATATTTTGAGATACTTTAACTTCTTTAAAGACTCAGTCTTCAAAATCACTTGGTACCTGTAATAAATACTTTAGGAATGTTTATAGAAAGTTTTAGAATTTTCTTCTCTGTAATTATCTTTATTTTTGCTTTTTACTCCATTGTTTGTGCCTATGTTCACTCCATAGATTAAGCAAATTAAGTCTGCCAATATTCATTTCTGTTAGTGTTTTCTTAGGTATTGATATTCTGACTGGAAAAAAAAAAGCAAAAATAAAAGAAATTGGATGACTCAGACTGTTACTGAATTCCATTCAATCTTATTTTTCAAGACAATTTTAAAAATACAAATGTGAAACAAATGTGAATCAAACATTTGTATCACCACTATGCAAGAAAATCTCACTGTTGTTTCAAAGTAAGTCCTAGTTGTCCTCTTGGAATATCCAACAGTTATTTAAACACATTGTTTGAAAACTATAAATTAGCACATATTCCTTACTTGGTAAAGCAAAAATACTGGCTGTAGTTAATTGTTGTCTCTCACTATTTAAGCAAATAGACTTTGATCTAGAGATTTATGTTGAAATCTCAACACATCCACAGTTCAAGACTAGAACCGTAGTTATCTCAAACCCACTTCTCGTCAGATTCTCTAGGGTACCTATCATATGTAAAACATGCAATTATTGACCAAAATACAGAGCTTTGACCAGCTCTTCACTTTGCTACTAGACTTGCTTCAATAGAAACATAGCTTTTTAAGCAGGCACACTCCCTAAGGCTGACAAACGAGCTTATCTATTTTCCACTGAGACTTTTTTATAATAAATGGGATAAAATAATATTTACTGTATCAGGCCATCTAAATGTGAGTTACACTTTTGAGCTACATTTTCATTCTACCACAGAGAGTCATGTTAGGCATTAGAGAAGGGAGAATGAACATTCCAATCTCCAGCATGGAAACAATGGAGAACAGCATTTCTGGAGGTCACTTAGGATGCACAAACATGAAGCAAGAGAATCTATTCTGGAGAACACACACAGTTGAGCCAGGCTCAACTGCAATCCAATAGGACTGTAGGGTTAGAAAACTTTAAATACAGAGCACTTAGTATGCGCCCCCCAGATTGGTGTAGTGCAGCGTAACTCCAACCTTCTGTAGACCATGTCATGTGGTCTTAACAAGATAGGCAAAATGGAGCAAGACCAATGTGAGGTCCTCACATGACAAATCGATCACTTTCCTGCAGTTAGCCCTTTCTAGAATGGTAAGAAACAAAGCTTTCTCTTTCCCAAACCGCCAAATGTCTCTCAGGAGCACTAACAGAGACAAGCCAATCTTGGCAAATTTCCAGAGCAAAATCTTAAAATTAGATACTAAAAATGCATAAATGAGTGACATTGGATCAATCACAGTCCATTCGTTAAGATTAGAGTGGTATCTACTCCTTGAACATTTTGCTGCCTGAAAGTGAACAGAAGCTAAGCTGTTAGCAAGGAAAAAGAAAGAAAAGGGGGGGGGAGGGAAGGAGGGAGGGAGGGAGAGAGAGAGAAAGAGAGAGAGAAAGAAAGAAAGAAAGAAAGAAAGAAAGAAAGAAAGAAAGAAAGAAAGAAAGAAAGAAAGAAAGAAAGTGGTTGTGAGGCCTCAACAGAATCTGCTTCTTGTCTATTTACTTGGACATTTACATGCAGAGCTGACTGACCCACAAGGTACAAAGCCTCTGGATCACAGTAGAGTTTGGGACTAAAATATTTTAATTTCTTTTAAAGTAGAAGGAAAATAAGGTTTTAAGTCAAAGAAAAGATTAAATATATAAAATTAATATATTCATATTTATATCAATGCAATTATGAAGTATAAATTTTCTTCTATTTCTGTAAAAGAAAGGACCCATACAATCATAATGTGGCCTTATCTGAATGAGAGTAGCAGGCCAGATGCCCCAGGAAGGGAGGCACATTCAAGGCAAAGGGAAGAGCAGAGCCTCTCTCAGGGGAGAAGGGAACCACAGATCCTGTTCACTCCGTTTCAGAGGAATGAATATCCACACTCTCAAAACCCCAAGTGGTCCTGGAATCATTATTTGCCTGAGCAGACATCTGCAGTGAGGATACTCACATTAATTTATTCTAAGCCAATTTCCAATTAAACTGGACATGATAAAAAGGTATTCCCAGGGGTGCCCATGAAAATAATTCAGCAATGTTAAGTTTGTTTTTTCTTATTTTTCAAAATGAAAGATCAACATTTCCAAAAGATAAATGTGTACTTTCGAAGGCTACCTTTGTGTTTTATAAATACTGTGGCATACACATGTGCCCACAAGAAACACACATACATTTTGCTTTTTGACACCTTTTCTCAACTGGTGTATTTGATAAGTGGCTATCTCTATATTGCTGCTGTCAAGGTCCTTTATTACTAGCTGGTTAGAAAAGAAGGAGACAAAGGTCAATCTGTTTTTCCCCAGAAACAAATCTGTCATATCACTGATGTTCCACTACAGTGGCCTTGTGGGACTTAGGGATGCCAGCCTTCCTTCTTAGGGGACTTCCAGCTTAAACACACACCAGTCTTTATTCTAGATGAATCACATCCAGCATCAGCATGTCAATCAAGACTATTATGCCAGGAAATAATTGAAGTCACACAAAGCTCACCCAGATATTTCCAACAAACAGAGTGCTTTAAAGAGCTTCTTATAATGTATCTGCCTGCATCAAGTTTTTCTGGCCTTTGTTAGTCCAAGAGTCTAATTTGAGAGAGCAAACCCACAAAGTCAAGCCATCAAGTGAGTCAATACTTCTCTGGCAGAAATAAATGTGGTTCAAACATTAGTAAACATGTATGCTGTAATAAAAATATCTTTTCATAGTACACTTTTTCACTCTCAGCTGTGAATTTCCATGGGAATTATTTCCAAAGACAAGCTGCAGGGAAAGCATCAATTAATCTGCTGAATGAAGTTTTGAATCTATTCTCAATGCTGAGACCCCCTCCTGGTGCTTGGTAATTACCCCAATATTTTCTGCACGCTTGTTTAAATGGCTTCCTCTTGGGCTCCCTATAAAGAAGGGCTCTCTCTCTGTTGATCTGAAAGGCAATGTGCCTTATCACTCTGCCTCACTCCATCTGTGGCTCGTGGGGGGTCTGGCTAATCATTGTCATTGGAACATTGGATGAGCAGTCTGGGGACACAGATAGATGTGACACCAAAGGAGACCAGGGGCTTTCCAACAGAGTGCTCATCTTTGTAAATGCATCATCCCTCCCAGATTCAAAGCGAGATGAACTCCTTTACAGCAAAACCCTGCACCTTAATTATACAAATACAGTGATCAAAGTTGTTAGCACTCTTTTCAAAGGCCAGGGATTTAATACAATGGTGTTTTGTTATCTCTGACAGAAAATATTTAGTTCTCATGAAGAGCAAAAGTGACAGAAAAACACAATGGGGAAGAAATAAAGCAAGAAGAAAAGAAAATGATTTGAATTCAAACTGCTATTTACAGAGAAAATTTTAAAAGCAATTGATGAAAAAGAAAGATAAAAGTTGGAAAGCGCTGGGCTGTGAGAGAACTCCAAAGTATATTAAAATGTCACATTGATTTTTCTTACATCTTTAAGCAGTAAGTTTCAAATAATAGATGTGATCCACAATTTATCCACACAAGATTTATCTACAGACAGAGAAAAAGCACAATGATATTTTTTCACATGAAAGAATCATTACCCTGGAAATATTTATCCTTTGCTTTTTAAAAGTAAAGACAACTTTCATACTTTTGTGGATGTGACTTGTATTAATATTATTTTCTAAATAAGTTAATTCAGAAGTTCTTTGGAACTGTGAGGTATCTGAGAACAAGCTATGCTAATTTACTTGGTGTGTAATAAAATGATACATATAAAATCCAATTCCAAAAACTAAAAGATAGAATTTAAAGAATGAACAATAAAGTTGTCTCTGGTATTTGTCTTTTGATTTTTTTTACTGAACAAAAAAATTAAGTTAAAGTTTAAGAGAAATGTGATATTTTTAAATATTAGAATATGAGAATAATGAGAAAAATGTTTCGACTGTCTATATTTAGAATATTAGGAAAAAAGTTAGAAAGTCTCTCCATTTTATTGTAGTGCAAATATCTCCATGTCATAATTCAAAATTTTACCCATAAAATGAGCTCCCCTGAAATACTGGAGAATTTACTACATCATGTGCCAGAAGAAGCCAGTCGTAAAAATAGCATATTTTGTGTGAAAGACAGAAAGAAACTTCAGTTGATATTCAAAGATATTTATTAACCTCTAGTTTTCACTTATTCTCACATGAGATTCCATGCTAGTCAGAAATTACCTCCATCAATTCACCAAAATCTCCATGATGTGAAGTTGTTTTCTGCTATAAAACCAATAATCAATTCTCAATTCTCGGCTGACTTACTAACAATACTTGTTATAGTTTCCCTAGGTCTTCTCTCCGAATATTTGCTTCTGGACCCCAGGACACCTTTCTTCTTGTTTTTTTTAAATCCAATATAAGTGACCATTTCTCCTGTATTGTCATGATTTTGTTGATTTATTTGCATTCCTCTGATTTCTAATCATTTAAGGGTCTTTAGATATTTTCTATAGACTTTGATTCTTTTGGAACTCTTATCCAATCTTACAGGGTTACAAATATTACCTATAACTCAGAAATTGATGTTTTTCTTCCTGATTATCTGATTTGTACTGCAGACTCTTATATTCGATTTTTTTACCTTGTTTACCCATTTTGGTAAATACATATCACAAACTTACACTCAAAACACAATCTTGATCTTCTCCTAAATATGCTCCTCCTAAGGTTTCTCAACTCCAGAAGTACAGAATCTATTTTATTACTTCCTATTCACCTGACTCCTCTGTTTTTAATTCTCAACACTTAATATATCTGCAAATTTTATACAAGTACAAAATGATCATTTAAAATAAGCAGATCCCATCACTCTTCTTCTCTAAACCCCCAATGGCATTCACTGCTGGATGATATAAAAGCTTCCTGCCAGGGTTACACACGCTACATGCTGAGGTTCACAACTACTTGGCTGCGTTCATCACACTGGCTTCTCCTCTGTTCCTTGCGCAACTGTCCCACGATACGCCTGCTGCTCTCAGATCATGCCCAATATCCTCCCACCTTTGCTCTCTTGATGGTTATTTTTTTCAAATCTCAACCTTTACATCTGCATGGTTTATTTCATTATTCCTTTCAAGTCTTTGTTCACATATTAACTAAGGTCTTGTGAGTGGCTATGAGTCACTGTCAGTCAATTATCTGTACCTTTTTGGTATAAGTTTTTCTCACTTTTATGTATTAATAAAACTTACTTTACAGGACCACTGTAAGATTTAAATGAGACAGTCCAATAGCATTAAGAAAAACCAGATGAATGATATTTGTCAGTCTCAGTTCCCAACAAAACATATTTTTAGATATATGTATTAGCAGAAAGTAAAATTATGCTGAAATAAAATTTATACTAGTACTTCTTCATCTCTTCATATAAGAAATGACAGATTAATTCATTTTTTAATTCTATAAATTAACCAATTAAGCAGATTAAAGACAATATAGAGAAATAGTTAAGTATTTGACCAGAACTGGAAAAATCTATGTTGTATGTAAAAACAATAAATTAAAGAAGAGAACCCAAGAATAAGGAAATTCTTTAAAGTGAGGTTTCTTGGATAAGTCTAGTGCTACAGTACTATGTAACTCAAACAAAAATAAAAACTTTTAGTATGTTTCACAGCCACGGTTGACTGAAGAGTCATCGTTACTCATTCAAGTAGTCACATTTGTGAAGCAGGAGTGGTTAAGGGCAAGAACTCTGGTTCTTCATTGTATTGACTAAAATCAACATTCTACCAATTACCACTAGGGAAGGTAACATAGATTCATACTGGGGAAATTATTGAACCTCTCTAGTAACCTAACTTCTCTTTGCCTAAAATTGATACTTGTAAAGTGTCTTCAGTGGGACTATGTATTATTTATGAGAATTAGCTAATCAATGATATAAACTCCATGAGCTGTGCCTGGTTCAAATAAGTGGTTAATGCTAGTTATTGATAATATTAACTCAAAAATGAGTATTTGATAGAACTTGCATAGGGAATCAAGCAACTCTACCAACATTGTACAGGAAGAATTAGTAATAGGGCAACTCCCAGAGATAAATATTTCCAAGTATGAGTGTTTTGTGTGCCTTAATGACTCCAATGTATCAAAATCACTGTCATGAAGAGGCTGAGAGGCTGTTCTGTTGCCCATCAGTTCGCTCTTTTCAGTCACTCTTGGAGTTTCAACTTCTCAAAGATGGAAAAGGAGTCAACTGCAATCAGAAATATGCTGAGCTCATTGCATTGGCTGATTGAGTTTTGGTTGTTACTCTGAACTGAATCTTGTTTACAGGGATTTGGAGAGGGACTAAGACTTGTCAGAGAACTCGTGTTATCTCTGGAAGGCTTCGAAACTTAAGATGCCTGGAGAAAATTGAAACTCTTTTTAAGTCTTACAGCCTGCTGGGGGGTACTCAAATCTATCTGTTCTAATGATTTCTCAGGGATAGTTTATTTTCCATGAGCCTGCTCTTCTAAAAAGCAATCAAAATGATATACTTTAATCTGAACCAAGTGCAGTTGCAATGTACAATTCTTACTTTTCTCTCAAAACTGAATTTTGATAAAAGAAGGAAAGGGAATGGCTGACATCTCTGATGATGAGAACATGAGCACATTCCATCCTCACTAACCATGTGTTTGGAACAAAGATAGATTTAAATACATTTAGGATTATATTTCATATCTACTATGCCCTAAAATGCAAATTTTGTTTTATTTCCACTTTCTGTCATGCTGACATTTTAGTGTACTCTCTCTTTTAAAGCCTTCACTTCTTTTGGCTGGAACTTGTGGCACTGGGTATAAGTGTGAGTATGTGTATAACTGTAGAACAATAAGTGTTATCACTATTTTTATTTTTATATAAACCATGTATCAGTTTAATTCTGACTAAACTATACATTTAGTTTTCTCTCATAGTTAGTAATTACCTTTTGTTCTTTTATAGATAATAAAAAAATTTGTCTTTTATAATTTATTACCAAAAAGGAAAAATATTTCCTTAAATACTAAAGTAAAATATTTGTAGGGAAAGGTACAAGTCTCTCATGTTCCACTGATGAGTTAAAAGTATGTTGGGCAGAGGATGTATCTCAGTAGCAGAATGTTCCTAGCATGTGCAAGGTTCTAGGTTCCAGCCCCAACAACACACACACACACACACACACACACACACAGACACACAAAGTGTGTTGATTTAGTTAGTATCTATATGACATTTAGATAACTTCGTCCATTGGAGTATATTCAGAAAAACTTTAAAATGAATTTAGAGGATGTAATGTCTGTTAGTCTGAACTGTGAATGCACTTGTTTAATTATTTCACCTCTCAAAGCACTCATACACAGGTGTGTGCACACACATGTTCACTTTACTGCTATTGAATTTGGGGTCTGGTCAACAGGTTATTGCTGGTATTTAAACACATTTTTGAGAAAAAGAAATATTGCTTTGACTCACTTATATTTAGGAAGTCACATTATTGATCAGAGTAAAGTTTATTTTCTTTTCTACTTCCTTGTATGGATATGCTGAACTAAATATGAGGCTTTGTTATACTTTCATTATGATCCTGACTTTCCAATGAACTTTTTTGAAACATGAATTTTAGTCTAATCTTGTTTTTGCAAAGGATATTTTCCATGAGCCTTTCTATTTCACACACTGGCAAAAAGCACAACAAATAAAACAAACTGAGGAATACAGTTGCTGTGTGACTCATTGCCTGAGCTAGCTTCTGAATTGCAAATGCCTATTATGAGATATCAATTAGAATTTCTGTAAGACAGATTTGCCTTAAGGCTCAGTATGGGCCAAGAGATGCAGGGCACCATTAGTGCACCTCCCTTTCCCAAGATACGTGACAGGAATGGAGGACACCATTGATCATCTTTCTAAAGCCCCAGGGTTTAGCTTAATCCCAAATGTCTCAAATTTGAGAAAATGTACTGCTAAAGGAATAGAATAATATTTGCATTTCTGTAAGTGTAGTGGAAATTATTACAAGAGCATTATGCAGATTGGACTTGAGAAAAGAAAGGCTGTACCTTATCAGAACAGAGGGGAAATTGAATGTGTGCTCATGTGGAAACCCTTTGATGAAGGGCTCTAATTCCTTGGATTTCTCTTTTATAGACTCTCAGCAAAGTTCACTTCAGGGAACAGCATACCACTTGTATAATGGTCAGTGGCCCATGGCAAAACAAGACACAATAGAAAAAGAATTCACAGTGCTGGAAAAATGGAAGAGCACAAATCAAAAGACTTGCAACCACATCTTCTCTACTGACCCAAAACAGCAAAGGGAGCCGATGTCGAAAGCAAATGTGTTACTCAATTTTCCATTATTATCATAAAAGTCCGGAGATAACCCAATCAACATAAAGAAAGATGTGTATTGGCTCACAGACATGGATGCTTCAGTCAGTGGACTGCTGGCCTGGTTTCCTGGGCCTGTTGTGGAGCAGCGCACCATGGAGGGAGTGTGTAGTAGAGGCAGAAGAAGAAGGTAGAGATAGAGAAGAGGAAGAGGTTATCAGGCTCCAATAACCCCTCCGAAGACATGAGCCTTGACTGACAACTTCCCTCAAAGCCCTGCATCACGTGGTTTTGATCCTCTTCCAATGGCGTCACAGGTGGGAACAAGCCTTTATCACATGAGAATGCCTTTACAAAGACACGTATCCAAATGGTAACAGTAAGGAGGAGTTAATGCATAGATACGTTGTTCCAGAAAGCTGATCACTCTAGTATGATATGGCCCCAAATAATCATTAACTATCATGTACATTCCTTTACTATTTACTCTGGAGATGACCAGATAAAATAATCATGTGATGAAGAATTATCATATCAAATAAATGCCTATAATTTGAAGAGAGTATCTTCTCCTCTCCCTATGGCTTCAAGGACATGAAATCTGGATTCAAGAATCTGCCCCATGTTGATACTGTAACAAATGAGAGAAATTTGTAAAGCATGAGAACTTGTATTATGTGAGCTTCAAAGTTAAGATGCATATTATATACAGAGTCCACCATAAAAAATATATACACACTTCAGGAAAATAAAAACTTGTATAAATGTTTTAATACTGAATTTATTGAAACATCATGAGATTAATACAAGTTACTTTTGTCCTGTACGATTACAAGAAGTGTTTGAAGTGGTGGATATTAGCCTTAGACATTTATTAGTACTGCTAACTGCTGCTTGGGTGACTTTAGTCATTGAGATTGCTGCACATGCATTTTCAAAGTCTTCTCTAAGGTCCAGCAGTGTAGGGGGGTTTCTGCAATACATGAGAACCTTTAGGATCCCCTATATGAGGATAACACCATCTGTCAGAAAAACATCATACTATTTTTTTCCTTAAATGTCTATACATATTTTGGTCGACTCTGTAAATAACCCTCTGTGATCAATTCTCTTTACATATTATACATTAATTTTCCAGCAAGTAACTTACAGAAAGCTCAAGATTACTTTTCTTTAAGAAGTACATCTTTAGTATATGTAATGTCTATGTTCACTGTAATGGGAGATGAAGTGACTAACTCACACTGACAATTAGATATCACTGCTGGAGTATTAGCAGACAGTGCAATCAATATCCTGCATCAGGCTGCTTTTCATGTGGCAATATACAATGTTGTAGAGTCAGACAAATAATTCTGATTTAACACCACCATTTCCCAGAACCTCTGGAGAGCACCTTTTACACAGTATAAAAGGTGAATAGTGCACAGATTGTGGAAAAGGCAGGAATACAAACCACACAAACCTGAAAAATCTGTCAAGGATTTTACAATATAGATGATCTGGTTGATTAAATTAGAAAAGAGATATTTTTGTCTGATCAGTCTATGATCAGATTTCTGCAAACACATTGAAGGAAAATGTGTTTGTATTTTAATTTTTATATACTAAAAGTGCAATTAAAGGAATTTTTAAAAGTTGGTTTGTAGGGAACAGGAAAAAGGGGATGTTACCAGAACCTCTGCAGTAAGTCCTAGTCTCCTGCGAATCACGGCAGCACAAGGCGAATTACAGGAAAGGTAGAAAAATGAGACTGAGAAGAAGCTGAGCTTTGGGTCTGATCAGTGCTGCTCTGAGGGGGAAAGACGAAAGGCCCCAGTTTACCGCACCTTTTATTCAGTACATCGGCAGAAACAAATGTAACAAATGACTTGCAGAGAGTTCAGTACATCTGCGTAAACAAATGTAACAATCCAAGAACAATGAGGAACTGAGCAGATGAAGATTTTGTTCCTCCCAGGATGTCTTCAACTGGTGTAATCTTGTCCTGGAGAATCACAGCATCACTGGATCACTGAGGTCTCAGTTGTGACCGGAGGCCAAAATGGAATTATGTCTCGGAATTCAATAGCTGGGCTGTAGGCAGGAGAACTAGGCTAACCAAATGATTTTTCCCTAAAATTATGTAGCATTGCTCCTGACATTGGTTAACATTAATTGATTTATTGCAATAAAACTGAAAATTTCCCCTCTCTTTTCAGAATAACCATTCTTTAAGTAACCCATGAATTTGAAAATATCCTAGGATTGTCTTTCAAAATTTTGTTTTTTGGTAAGTCGATTAAATTTCATACTTTTCCTCCAAACAATATGTTTACTTCTATTACTACTTTTAATTAAAATGTAACTTACATGTAAACATTATAAACTAGTAATGAATTCACAAGTTTATAATTTTATAAAGTTAACATATACATAAACAAAATTCAGGAACAAGAAACAGGACACCATTGACATTTCAGAAGTCTCTCTCAAGCTCCCTATCAGTAACAATCCTGATTCTCCCTGGATGCAAGCACTTTCCTGAAGATCAAATTGCTTCTGAACATGATTCAGTGGACATTCACATCCTGTGTCCTTTTTGACTTTAGAATTATAAATGTTATACATGTTTTTGCCGGTAGCTTGTTCCTTTTCATCTCTATTTAGTAATCCAGCATAATACTACACAGATTACCTATGATTATTGTGAACAAATCTGTTGTTTCCAGTTTGAGAACATGTCAAATAATATTTTGGGCATGTCTTCTGGTACACAAATATCTAAACATTGCCTCTTTCTAAGATAACATTGTCTAGTCCTGCACATTCTCATATGTATGATCATATTCAAGAGACTCAAAAAAGTTCAAAAACCTGGTTATAATATCAGTTTGGAGTTTATAGTGTTATCTTAAATATGTTGTTTGATGTCTTGTAAATTTTAAAAATTTCTATATGATTGCTCTTCAAATATTGCTTCTACCCCACTATCTTTCTCTTCTATCTTTGCCCCTTCAGTGAGTAACATTTTAGACTTCCTCATGTCCTACTCTTTTCTTTGTGTTTTCCATACATTTTAATCTTTTAATGCTTCAGATTGGCCATTTGCATTGGTTTACCTTCAGACTGAAGTCCTGATTTGAGCTGTGTCTCATGTATTAGTATTGGATTTTTTTCATTCTCGATATAGTTTTGAGGTTAGACTAGTATTTGGGCTATTTTTAGAAATTTCAATTTACTGATGAAAGTCTCCATGTTCCATGTATTTTCTTAAATTTATTTTTATAGTTTTTAAAAAATCCATGACTAGTATCTCCACCATTTGCTGCTGTTTCCACTTCACCATTTGTTGCTGTTTCCACATTGGTCTATTTCTTTAGTTTTTCAATTCATTTTCAGTCAGTTTTTCTTATGTCTTGTCATTTCCAGGATTTTAAAAATACTGTGTGTGAAAATTTGTAAAGGTTATTTCTGGGTCTAGAAATAGTTTTCTTTCCTTTTAGTTTAGGGACAGATTTCTTGACTTCTATTCAGGAGTGAGCTGCTTCAAGGCTGGGTTCCAATCTTCTTGAGAGCAATCCTGTGTTCCCTCTGGTCATTCCCTTTGGGCACATCTCTTCCAGATCCCAAGTGAAATCCCAAGTGTGTCCCAGGGCACACCACCCTGCCCATGTCCCATCCTGTTCCCACTGATGAGACTGAAAACAAATTACATTCCTTAGCTTCTCAGCCACTCTTCTCTTTCTGGGGTAGAAGTGGATCATTGTAGCATAACTAAGGCTGGACTGGTCATGGTCCTAAGACTTGGCTGCTACTTGTAAACAGGCAAATAATTCCAGGGTAAGAGCAACATCTAATAATATGTTAACCTCTGTTTGTTTCTTACCTCTCGAAGATAGTGAATTCTCAAATTTTCCTGACTATGACCTTCTGATGTTGTAAAATTTACTCTTAAAAATATTTTATTCATATTTTTAGCTTTACTCAGTGGGAGAGTTGGTCTGATACAACTGACTGGGGATAGAGAGCAGCAGAAATCGAGTGTAGATATTCTTCACATGAACCACAGCCCATTCACACATGTATTATTCAGCAAGAAGAGCAATGCTGTGGTTAGTATGAGGTAAGGCTTTTACTTTAACTTGTAGAATTGTTTTCTACCCTTCAGTGAAAGATTTTAAATATAAGACCTGACATTAACAACATGAATTTAATATTCACATATGTAGAGCTCTTTATGTTCTTAATATTATGTTTGAGTTTTATTCTTGAACCTTTTGTTAAGTGATTTACTATGGAATTATTTGATACTGTAGTCTGAAAAAGTTAAATATTTCTTCTCATTTTACCACATGAAACACTTAATATTTACCCGAAAACATACAAATATTCTCAATAGCTTCAAATCCTTAGTGTATAAATATATTTTTCTCTTTTAGTTAAAATTAAAGTTATTAAATTATATAATAAAATAATGTAGACTTTCTTAATACTAGTTCCATAAAATTAGTAATCCCAGCACTCTGAGATACCCAGGCAAGAGAATTGTAAGTTTGTACCCACTTTTTGACTTGGTAAGACTTTATCTCAAAATATAAAACAAAAAAGGGCTGAGGATGAAGCTCTTTTTGAAGGCCCTGGGTTCAATCACCAGTAACACACACACAGAAATTTAAAAGGAAATAATTAATAAAATGAGGGATTTAATAGGATTTTTTGGTGACCCTATTCAACCATGGATATGGATAATTTATGCATATGTATATTATTTCTGCAATGTTAGAGACTGAAGTTGCAATCTCTAGGGTTTTTCACATGCTGGGTATCTGCTCAACATTGAGCGACACCACCAGTCCTTGTACATACAATATTTTAATCTTACCAACAGTCATTTTTAAAACATTTTCAAGTTTTAAATTTTCATACTGACTCAGAAACTTGAGAACAAAATTTTTCTCCATAATTTGAGAACAAAGAAGCATTTTGGTAAAAATGTAAAAAATAAGTTGTCAGAAAATCTTCCAAATAAATATGAAAATTTAAAAAAAAGTATGAATAAAAACTTTTTTTTATTTATATAGTACATATTGATGTGTACTTAACCAAATATCTTCCCTCTCATTTTCTACTTGGGTTGATGAAATGAAACAGCTTGCAATACTAGATTATTGAATAAAAGGAAATAAAGAATGCTACACAGATGAAATACTTCAGTTGGGTCTGCTTCATTGATGCTTCTTGTTCCCATTCGTGCCTAGAAAGCTTGATGCTGAGAGGGACTTCCATATGATGGCCTTTTAATAACTCAGTGCCAAGCTCCAGCCTGCCTTTCCTGCTCAGGCTGGTTGAGGAAGCTTGCTCTGTACTCACCAGCATACTCCCAAATTGCGTGCAGAAGTAGAAAGCAAGGCCCTTGGCCTCCTCCCATGGCATCCAGTCATCCACATCTCAACAGTCCTGTCCCATCAGCCAGCACCCTGCCCAGTTTCTTAATTGTCAGGCCCTGGGTCCTGTTCTTTATCTAGATCCACGGACAGACTCCTCACTCTGATTCCTTCCTATAGGCACACAGATTTCCTGATGGGTTTTACATATCACCCTTCTGATAAACTATGGTAATTCTCTGTCTCTGTGTAGGGACAAATCACCACTGTATTTTATTGCTCTTTGTCATACTTTCTGTCTTTTGCCTTGATTGTGATCAGAAATTGCCACTGTCATTTCAGAATGTCTTCCAGATTGATCTCTTCAGCCACCATGACTTGAGCACCTGACCTTGTTCCATAACTGTGCCACACTGAAACCTCTTTCCTTCCTGTACTATAATTTGTTATAAATTAACTGCCATGCTCTCTCAGGATTCAAAGACTCAACATGAATTATAAAAGTCATAGCATTGACCTATCTTTACTCTTGTTTATTAAGGGTAAATAAAAATCACTGTAGGGATAAATGATACTTTAAAAAGACAAAATTTTTGTCAACCTTAAAAGCAGCTAAACATATTCTATAATATCTAAAATATAAGGTAAACTAAAATCTGGGGAAATAAACATTTTTTATTCATTTCAGCAAATGTTTAAAGAGGACATGTTATACCCTAGCAATAAGACCCTGGCATATTTATAAAGTTGGCTCTTAACACTAAAAGAAATTAAATTATTTACAATTACCAAAATTATGTCTGTAGTTCTAATCCTGTAAGTACACAACTTTGAATAACAGCATTCCATTGGACTCAAATCACAGCTTCAGGTGGGATATGAATGGAAAATGAAGGAAAGATTACACACACTGATGAGTTTGCATTGATTATCAGGGAGTGATAAGATTGTTTTAGCACAATTATCTATACCTAAAAAGCATAATACTTAATCACATCACTCAATTAATCAATCCACCAATCCATTTTCCCTTCAAAAATAAAATCTATGATACATGGATGTATACAATTTAGAAAAATATTTTAGTTTTAATTTTCATCACATATTTTAATATCAGAATTCATAGAGCCTATTTTATGTATCTTCTCAGGGTAGAAAAAATTCAGATCAGTCAAATTAAGAAAGCTAAGCTTTAGCCTTTTTTTTTGGTACTGGGTATCAAACTTGGGACCTTCCACTTTCAAGGCAGGAGGCAGAACCACTGAACTAAATCCCTGGCCCAGCTTTGGCCATTTTTATTGTGAACTAATAAGAAAGGTACATCTCTAATCTAATCCCACCACAAATTCAGATGTGTTTTCATGTGTAAATACCAAATCGTTTCTCTGGTGTGAGAAACTGAAAGTGTAAATAAGGACTAAATGTATAATAGGTAATGTGAAATAAGAAGAAAAGGGGCAAAGGGGAAGGAAGTGGGAGGGCTGGGGAAAGGATAGAAGGGAATGGGATTAATATGAGAAAATGGAAACATAGGAACAAAATCTTTGTAAATAGGAAGGACTGGAGGGGTTGAAGGGAGGGCTGAGCAAGGGTGGAAAATAAGAACCAAGAGAGACTATGTAAAGGTGCAAATTTCCAATGATGAATGTCATTATATTGTATACCTAAAATGTACCAATGATTAGAATGAATAATCGATAATGTAAAATAGGAAGAAAAGGTCCAAAGGGGTAGGGGTAGTGGAAGGGGCAGGGGAAAGGAAAGAAGGGAAAGGAAAAATGCTGAGAAATGGAAAAAAATGGAAATAAAGTCTTTGTAAATAGGGAAGGGTGGAGGGCATGAAGGGAGGGCTAGGAATGGGGAAAAAATAAGAACCAAGATGCATTATGTAAAGGTACAATTCCCAATGAGAAATGTAATTGTGTTGTATACCTACAATGTACCAATAAAAGAATTTAATACAAAAAAAAAATTCAGATGTGTTTGGAATGAGCTGAGACTGGACAACTAGACAAATAAAATGTGAGAGTTCAGAACCATAGATGAGGTTAAAGCAGATAGAATTTTATGAATGAGCTCAGGGATACTGTGATGATAAAACAGTGGTGAAATTTGTAGTGAGGTTCAGATATAAGGCTGAAAATTATTTTGACCACTAAAAATAACCTTTAAATCCTCAGGCCTGGTGGTGCATCCCTGTGATCCTAGCATTTGGGAGGCTGAGGCAGGAAAATCTCCATGAGTTTGAGGTCAGGCTGGGCTGCATAGTGAGTTCAAACTCATCTGGAACTACACAGCAAGACCCTATCTCTAAAAACAAAACAAAACAAAAATATATATATCCTTTAAGGACATATTTTGATGTGGCTAAATACAAACCATTACATTATTTATTTTTACATACCCTCAACCACATTATATGTTCTGCTTCATCACAAATACAGATGATTTTATAATGAAAAATTCCCAAGAACTTATACTCTAAAAATTAAAATGTTTTAAAAAATAGAGAGAGAGAGGTCAAATATCTGTACCAGGAGCTAAATACTTAAGAAATAGAGAAAAATCAAAGTTTAAGCAAAATGAGCTTTAAGAAGTCTCAGAGCAGGATGAGAAGATGATTTTTTAATAAAAAGCTTAATTGTCACTAATATTTTTTCAGAGAAAGGATGTGTTAACAGAAACACGTTTCCAAGGAGCCAGAGAAAGTGCACTCGAGAGGCTTCTTGGCTACGTTTCTGTGCAGGCTGGGAGGAGGTTCACTTGGCTGCCTCAGGTCACCCCTGCTTGATGACATCAACCATCACGATGATAAAACTAGCTACACTTGAACTGACTTTGTATTGACTTGGCTTCTGAAGAAAGATTTTCTGCAGAGAATAGATGTTCTGGCTAGCCATTATGATCATCACAGTTATATAGGTAATTACAAATCAGTATTTTGT
This sequence comes from Heterocephalus glaber, assembly GCF_000247695.1. The sequence goes on from NW_004624757.1 coordinate 24,727,337, forward strand.
TTCTGGTCTACAGCTAAGTGTTTTAAACATTCGATGATTTTGGATTATTTCTTAAGGAACTAAACTATTTGAGCTATGCTGACAAAAATCATGTTTCTGATCCAGAAACCTGTAGGGAAAACACCACATTCCATAAATCCAGTGAGAATGTTTATTTATTTATTTAAATGTATTTAGGTTTTTAACTGCATTGATTGCTGCTCTTTATTATTTCTTTTTCCCCTTTTTATAGATATCTTTTTGTGATCATGATGAAAACATTCATTGTGGCCAATTTGTATGCACAAGTAGCATCTTGGTCCTTTCACTCCCTCATCCTGACATCCTCTCCCATCTCCACACAGTCATCTTGCTCTTTCCTATCATCTATCTTTTACTTGGGTATGTAAATTATTTACACTTTGAGTTTCTCATATAAGAGCTTTATACTTTTAGCCTTTATATTTAGGAATACAGTACACTTTCAATTAATTTTTACTTGGTTTTATGATATAACAAAATTTACACATTAGACATTCATTTTTCTTTTGTAGGGTTTCTATTTCTCACAGAAAATCTTCAGATATTCATGAAATATGACATTCCTTTAACTTAGAATTTTCAAGTACTGCAGTACCACCATGTTGAACTAGGTGATTATTGTTTGGTGAGGCTGTCCATGGTACTGTAGAAGATTTAACAGATCCTTGGTCTATTGGATGCCAACAGTACTCTCACCAGTGTAATAAAAAAAGGTACCATACACTGCCAATTACCTACCTTTGAGTCAGGAATCATTCCCAGTGAAAACTACTGCTCTAGTTCTTTGATAGCTTTATATTCCATTTCTGCCAATTCCAGGATTATGTGATAGAAATTCCATTTCTCTATGTATACAAGGATGTACTATAATTATAGATAATACATCATAGAGACTGCCACAATGTTGTAGTCCTTTGAGGAGTGTGAATTTTTGTTTAGCCCTCAATCAAATTAACTGGCTTATCACCTTGCACAAATGGGAACTTGCCTTTGTGCTTTATTTAGCTGAGCTTGTTTTAGATTTTCCCTTATCCCTAGTGTCAATTCCTTAGTGCTGTGAGTCCTCTGCTTGCCAAATGGATAGGTCTTTGTGGAGTTCAATGAAAAGCCCCAACTATTTATAAGCATCCACACATTAGTGGGACTTGAGTTTAGTATTTATTTCCTTTGACCTGGGCAAATTTCTGCTGAAGTTTTTTTACTGTACTATCTGTTGGCTCCTTGGTAGTCTCCCAAACATGTACATAGTTCTGTCCTCAAAGATGTGAAGGGAGTTTTTCTAAACATTTTTGGAACCTGTGTTCTTTCTGGTATTTCCCCATGTTTAACTTCCCAGCTCTTCTAGTAGTTTGAGACTGGTATCCTCAAGCTGACATCTCAAGCTGAAAAAGATCATAGACTTCTCACATATAAACCACCATATGCAGGAAGCTATGTCAAGTGAAACTCACAACAAATACTGAGCAGGGATTTGCCTGTTTTTATATCAAATGTTTATCAGTTTCTTTCTGCTTTTAGTCACTCTCTAGTATCTTGAAGTACTACACACACACACACACACAGGCACACACACACAACCACACCTGTGTTATGTCACCTTGATACTGCCTAGTCTGAAGTCAGCTGAACCAGAGTGCTCTGTGGTTAGGCTTTTACATCCAGCTTTGCAGACAAACACCTGGAAACTAAGCAATGTGAAATAAGTTACTAATGCTGCCAGACCTGGTAATGGTTTTTTTTCCATTTCACTATACTTTTATTTCCTAATTTTTTCCATGTAGCACTTCCTATCAATCATCTGAGATTAAAGGCAGATGATTTATAGCCTGCTATGTATAAACACTGTAAGTTAACTATGGTACTCAAACATAAATATTGATTTTCAGAGAGCAACAATAATGTGAGCTTGATTAAAATAAAACTGTTTAGGAAAGCTAGACTTTTAGTCCTGTGTATGAGTTAAATAAGCCATATCTTCCTTTCTTTTACTTTTTTTTTTTTTTTTTGAGTCAGTTCTCGTTGTGTTGGCCAGGCTGGTGTCAAATTTGTGTGCTTGGACGCTTCTCCCACATCTCAGCCTCTGTGTACCCAGGACTACACACAGGTACCACCATGCTGCAGAATCAGCTGTGTCTTAATTCTGAATTTGACACCAGGGTGTTAACGCCAAATATCTTTTTCGTCATTGTTTTGTGAATATTTGCCTAAATATATGTGAACCTACTGCTGCATTCTCCATTCTATTCGTTTATTCATTTGTTTATCTTTGAGTCAATACTATGGCATATCCAACCAAAATAACTTGTTCGAAAAATATTTTTGCAAGTTATTTCTTTCTTTTTTTTTTGGTACCAGGGATGGAACTCCGGACTTTGCACTTACGAGGCAGGGGCGCCACTGAGCTAAATCCCCAGCCTTGTAAGTTATTTCTTAGATCTTGTGGTTTCTAAAACTTTAAAAAATCAGAATATTTTCTATTATTCCTCATTAAAATAATTTTTAAAATTTAATAATAAATTAATAGTAGTATTGAAATTTCTATTTTTCAGCATATTGAAATGTTAGCTTTACAACAACTAATCCATTCTAAATAAAGCAAGTAAACATAAAAAGATGAACTGGAGTGCACAGTTAACAAGCGGCAGAGCTGGGAATCAGATACTGGCAGTTTAGGCTGGAGCTAAATGCTGACTACCTTTTTCATATTCATAATAAAAATTCTGCAAGCTATACAACAGGATACTGAGAAAGTAATCTTTAAAAAATTCTTGACCCTCATTTAGCAAAGATAATTGTCATTTGGGGTCTGTTCTCTTTGATTCTTTTTATCTATATACAAGTAGTGTGATGTTTTCTTAATGATTTATACTCCAAGAATGAGTGAGACTCTTGAAGATAATGATAAATATGGGATCAATCAGTTTAGTAATCTAAATACAACATTATATCAAGGGTTTATTAAAATCAAGGCTTTAGGAAAAAATAAAAATAACAAACATATTCAATAATGACAATATAGTTATTCATATTTTTACTCATATACCATGAACAATATAGGATATAAAGACAATTTTCTTTATTACATTTTTCTCTTATTATAAGGCAATTGCTATTACACGTATCGAAACATATTTGACCTAGGATATGTCCTTTTTCACAGTGCCTGGGACTGAATTATTGTTTTATTTTTCACTCCAGGGAGGACAGCGGTTCCACAGTGCCTTCCTGACAGAGGCTGGTGTGTCTGAACTCTCTTTAGGAATTGCTTTTCTTCACTGAACATTTTCACTCAGTGTTACGATGCCAGGTCATGGAAAAAATATTCTTTCTGCATAGACTTAAATTAGGGATTCTGTTTAATCTTAACCAGATCACATCAATACTTAAATCACTTTTTTCCTAGTTTCTGATTTGGCTTTGAAAAATAAAATTGGAATATTTATTATTAACCTCCTGTTTGTAAATTATATATAGTATAATAATATTTATGGGCAAGTATATCATTAATATAATTGCTTATGAACACACTGTGTCATCAGAAACTTCCTTTTTCTAAATTTAACATTTCTCTGAGGTGTCAGGTATGGTGAGAGATGAAGCATAAGGTCATCTACTAATGATGAGTGGTTTCCTAAATCAGAATTCATAGTTTTTCTTCATTTTAACTTCTAAAACAAAAATATGTTTACTTCATTATTTATAAACAGAACGTTATTTTTTCAATAAATGTATAAAGTCCGTTTCACGCACCTATTGTGTTCAGGGGTGTCACTCTTCCTGTGTGCGCACACAGAGAACACTTCCCTCTCTGGGTCACCACCGTCTCTGCAAAGCAACCAGCCCAGCAGACGAGAATAACTGAGGAAATTAGCTGTCAAATGAAGACAGTTCATTGTGTTTTATTTTTTATCATGTGAGAAGTTTAAAAACATTTTAATAGGAAATCTCTGAAATTTTAACTTTTGCTCCTCTAAAAGCAAACAATTCAAATAATTGGGAGAGATCCTAATCATCATAAAAATAACACCCAAATCCATTACAACTCTCGTGTTTTCAATTGTTCTGGTTGATTAATGTAAACACTTCAATGATCTGTGTTCAAGATGAAAGCTATGAAAGATAGATGTGTTCTGGTTTGAAGATGTATTCAAATACACATTTAACTTGTGCTAATCAGAAAATAAAAGCATTTGTCATAGTCTCATTGGGCTAATCATGCAGTTCTAAACTCCTGGCTTTAAATACATAATTTGTGAATATAGAAAATCTGTTAGGCAAAATGTAGGAATGTAGGATAGCCTGTTTTGTGTAACTATGTGGATCTTACTAAAATTCTCTTTAGTAAATATTTTAAAAACATCACTTACAATACACGGTAAGTATCTTAAAAATGGAAATGTGAAATTATATATTCAGAGGTAGAGTATAAGAATCAAAATGAATCATTTGGGAAAACTTCCAACATAGCAGCTTCTTATAAGTGCTTTCCTGTCATAATAGTAATGATGAGCTTAATTCCTCTGGGTGCATAAAAACCACATAAGGATGGTATTGTAATTTCAGATGAATGAAAGTGTTGTGAAGGGGTGCAAATTGGTTCATAACACATATCCATCACCCATGGGAGACAAGATGAGCCTGAAGCTAAAGCCTTCTTGAGATTATAAAGCTCATCTTATGAAGCTTATATTTCATGTAGCAGGGAAAATACACCTACCGGAAAAATCTTCTGTTAACCTTCTGTTGCAACTTTGCCTCACAGCAGCAAGCGGTGAGAAGCAGTCACTCACACAGCAAGTGCTCATCTTTGAATAGAAATTGAACATTCCCAAAGGGTGAGAATATGACTATTTGCACCTTTAAAATAGAATTGTAAGCCTGAGGCAGAAAACATCACTTTATATAATATAAATTTGACACACTCAACCACCTCTGTGTCTTTGAACTCTTCCCCAGTCTTGGAGATATTATTGTGCTTTAATATTTCTATAGGTCTAATTATTTCTCCAGTCTCTTTCAATAGCTTCTCTTTCTGTTTGATAAATATTGGATCTGGGATTTTTAACTGGCAGTTGGGTATTTTCACTTAGAGATTCATTAACTCAGGTCTAAAGATCAAAATCTTTCTTAAACTATTCATCCCTTTAGATTTCATGGTCAGTATCAACAATACATCATTTTTCTTGTTACATAAATTCAAATGGTTAAAAATATGTTTGAATTTATTTTCACTCACTTAATTTAAAGATGTCCCATTAGGTCACATTCCAAATTGATGGTTTATATATCTGACCATAATATCTCACTCCCTTTATTTTTTACCACTATCTTAGATCCAGTTCTCATGCTTAGATCCTTGTACATCTTCTGACAGTTTTCTTCCTTTCAGTAGTTACTCATTTCACCCTGCACATCACCACCAGATCTCTTGAAGTGCTTTCTTCCCAGTTCTTCCCTTGATCAAAATGAACCTAGGAAGCAAAAAGCTTCTAGATAACACTGACAGTTATGCCTGTGGTATTCATTGTCCTCCATGGTCAATCATTCACATCACTTTCAACTACTTCTCTTTTGCTGTATTTCCATTTAGTGATGCACATAATTTTCAAAACCCATCTAACCTTTGAAATCTAAGATGATTTTCAGCACACGGTGATCATCAGTCATTTCAATGGTGAATGTATTGTGGACATCAGAGTTCATCAGCCTAAAGCTATGCTAGTTTTACCCTTCTTCCACCTATTTCTTTTAATGCAAGGTAAAATACGCCATACTTCATTTTAAGGTTGTCAACTCTTGATCTACGCTAGTATTTGAATATTAGTATGTGAAAACATTCTTAGAAGTTTCTGGTTCTCTGTCAGATTTCTGCAGTTTGTGATTTTATTTTACCTTATTAAAGTAATCAATATGTTTCTGGCCCATCTATATAAGTTCCTTATGATTAAGTGCTGTCACATGATTTCAGTGGTGATGCTTACAATGAAGCCTAAGTGTAAGTGCTGGATTTTAGATATTTTCCAAGCATGACTTACTGCCATTAGGCCAGCAATCTTTAAACTTCAAATGCATCCTTCAGATGAGCATCTGAATTTCATAATCATAGCATAAAGATCTAGATTCTTAAGTCAATAGCAATATCTACTTAAAATTCAAGTAGAATCTGATTACGATTTCAGATTCTTTAGTAAGAACATCTCAAATAGAATTTTGGGGGCTGCTTTCTTTAGATATATTTTTAAGATCTAAACTTATTCAAGTTGGAGTCTTACTCTTTAGAAACTTACATATTGCCAAATATTCTTAATTTTTGAATTAGGTAGATTTTCTCCTCCTGGAGACTGCAATATTCTATTTCTTTTGAACCCTAAAGTAAAGTTCATTTACCTTTCTTATGTTACTCCTATAATAATTTCCCTTCTTTTTGATTGGTTAACACCTATTCAAAGTGGAGGCAATGGGGAAAGCAATTGGTTCTAGCAGAGATCTTTCAGCAAAGTTCTCACAGCCTTTTGAAGGAAACTTCAGAGCTGCCTCCTTGCACAGGACACATAGCTGTGGTGCAGTGGAGGTCTAGGTTTGGAGATGGATGGTCAACTTGGGAAAGACAGAGAAATATTATGTTTTTTCTTGGATAACAAACACATTCCACTGTCTCAAAAATGAAAAATACAGTATCCAGTAGGATGATTTACAACTGCCACAGAGTCTTTATACCATATCCAAATCCAAACATATCCTACTCAAATCTACAGGGAAAGAAAAATGGGGGAAAAAGCCATTTAAATTGGGAAGGCTTTAAAAGTCTAGAAGAAAGCATCTGAATAATGGATTGAGGAGGCTGTGTTATAATGTAAGAAAGATTAGAGGTCTTCCTCTTGTTGTTGGTTTGGTTTTTTTTTTTGTACCAAGGATCAAATTTAGGACCTTGCGCTTGCCACTGAGACAGGCGCGGTGCCACTGAGCTAAACCCTCAGCCCTAAAGGTTTTCTTTTTTCATTTTAGGATCTAAAGAAAAGATGTTTTTGTTAATCAATGAGGTTTTGTTGAAGATGATTCTGCAGAGAAGTGGAAACCATAAGTAACCATCTTGATATTGCCTTTGAGGGAGAATTTATAGTTATATTTTGACTATCTAATCTTGCTAGCCTAAGGTGTAACAGATAAATATCTACACTAGTGAGACTCTAAAGAAGAGATAGGAAATATTCCTGTTCTTTAAAAGTTGCTTATCAAGGTTTATATATAGTACTGAAGAGTTATTAGAAAACCAGAATCACAAATCTCAGCTCAGAATTAATGAATCAGTATTCTATTTTAACTAGTTCATGCATGTAATTATTACAGATATGAAGATTTGAAAAGCATTACTTTAAAACACGTACAGAAGTTGTTAAATCATGTTCCTGAAACCCTTTTTACTGAACCCTGTTTTCAGAGAAAAATAAAATTTCACACAAAACAAAAAAGAGCAGTTTATCACTTAAAAGTCAGAGTTCAGTAAGAATAAATGAAAGTTACCAGGAAAGTTGTATTTCGTCAGTAAGCATCATATTGCTATATTTGCAAAAAATGTTGTGATATAAGGTAGCATTGATTGTTAATTGTTTCAATTCATAATAATCAAGGGGATTCATTCAGGGTAGATAGTATAATTATATTCAATACATATAAGCAGTGTTAATCAATGGCAATTATGTCTTTTCTTCATGTACAGAAAAAAACCAACTTAGCAAGTAATCATTTTAATCAATGTTATTGCCCCATATCAATTGTTAAAATTATTTAAGTATTCATTCTGTAAATATTTTAACCCAATCAATTTCCCAAAAAGTTTAAATTTATACATTCTTATGTAAGGAATCCATCCAGTTACCAAAGTAAGGATCATTCCTTCATGTACTTTCACAGCTGTTTTATGGTAATTTCTTTATTACAGCAACTAATTCTTATTCTAATAATTGTTTTTTAACCTGATAATAGAAAATTTTCCTTCTGGAGTCATAGAGAAGGGAAAATAATTCTAGCCATGGTAACACTGAACACAATTAAAACAAAAAACATGGTCTCAAAGGATCCCAGAAATTATTCAAAAATGAAGATTATTACTTAATTTCTTATGTGTTTACTAATTTATTTTAGGATCCTTGGGACTCAGCCTCAGTTCTCCACTGAGGGACACCCCTACCTGCCCTTTTTCTTTTTGGGAAGCTTATGTGTGTTGTCATGGAAACAATTGTAAACAAATACACTGAGGTTTCTAGATCCAAATATATAATTTGAATGAGTCAACCTAGATTTCTGTACAATCAAGATGTTAACATTCTTCAAAATTATTTAGAAGTTCTCTTTTAGAATAAATTTTACAGCCTCTGAGATACATATATATATATATATAAATGATCTCAAATGGTATTCAATTTTTCATTATTTTTTAAATGGAATTGAGTTTTGAAAAAAACCTTTGTGTAGACTTGTTAAGAAAACAATTTAAGATTCAATTTCCTATGGACTATATATGTAGCCATGCATATTTATATATTGAATAAAATGAATTTTTTAAAATTGGAAAAAAAGATGTGTCTTATAGTTGTTCTATGATATTAGTAAATGAAGGATCATTTATTAAGAGATTTAGACAGATTGACCACAAAATATACGGGTGATAGATACACAATACATTTTTTTATATTTTCTTTTTCTCTCTTCTAATTAGTAACTAGCCATTACTCATAATAAAAAATGATTATATGAAAATATAAATTCAGTAACCATTAAAACACATGGATGTACATTTTTAAAATCTCTACATATTACCAATTTCAAGAGATATTATTCATTTTAAGAGATATATTGAATATTAAGAAAAATTTAAGAGTATATTGTAATCTTCCTGGGAAATTGTATCTTGTTCTGTCTTTATAGCATCATTTGCTTTTATAAGAGGAGAGGGTTCTCCAACGCAATCATCAATAAAACATTGTGGAGACAAGTGCTCTGAGAATTATGTCAGGTTTCTTTACTGAAACTGTACACAAATGCTAGATCAGAAGAAGAATGAGGGTACATTTGGTAGTACATAAACTTCACATTTTCTCGCCAAAGAAATATAAAAGACATATCTTCTTATGTGTCTTTATAGTATATGTTCTTTCAAAAGCAGCTAATATATAAGTCTATTACTAACACAAATCTTCAGTGGTTTTCTACTAATATGCTAGGAAACAAGAGGCAGAATGATGATATATTTTCTAGAAAAATATAATTAATTCTCATTGGGTTGTAATGGTACTATGTATTTTAATACAGAGTCTAGTAATGCTAGTCTTCTCCTCTTTCAAGAAAGAACAAAACAAAAAGAAATTATAATACACACTATAAATATAAACAGATTAACTCTTGTTGTTGGGGAAATTTCCCAAAGGGGTTATATTTATTCTAGAAAAGAGTGAAATTTTTGTAAACCATGTTTTTCTAAAGAACAGCAAAAGAAGTATGGATGGGTATATATACAAAAGTTAATACAATTGTAGAGGAAGAAAATATTTAATATCAATCTTAATAAAAACTCTAAATAGATTCTCCTCAGCATCACCCCTCAGGAATGGACAAAGAGAAGCTGGTTTAAAGAACCATCAGTTATTTTAGAGGAAGCTAATTACTCAGATGTACACTTTCCCCATCTTTTAAATTGATTCCAATACATGTTTTAAACTGTCAATTTATGTAACGAATAAAAGACTTGATTGATACTGATTCATCCATTTAGGATGAGTTTATGTTTGATGGATGTGACACAACACATGTTCTATCTCCATTTTCAAAAATAAGACAAGGCATCAGATAAAACATATCAAATATTTCCTATATAATTGATTTTATTCAAGTCAATGTCAAGAGTCCAAGTAAGTTACACAGCAGATTGTTCCTGAAATTGCTTTACCAAACTGCAATCTTTCCTTTGCTTCATTTGTAGTTTGTGTTATTGTCACATCTTTAAGATTACCTTTAAAATCAAAAGAATGTATTATAGGAAGAGAAGCCAATACCAGAGTGTGTTTAAAATTAAGAACTAACTATTCCAAGTCAGAGAGGCTGTTGGGATATTATTATATGCTGGAGTCCATTGTCTTTCTAGCACTCATTCAAGAAGTTACTATTCTCTATACCTAGAAAATTGTGAGGCAGATATCACATATCAGAAAGATAGTCATATGTTTTACATGAAGCAAACATAAAAAAGTATAAAAAGCACAGATATGTGCAACACATAGGCGCATTTTCCAAAAACAAAATGGTCTCGTCAACGGCAACCATAATGGACCATATACTTAGGTAAAGTTTAATGTATTAAATTGGCACAGTAAAATATCAACAATAATGAGTAAGAAAATACAAAAATAACAATATACTATATAAAAGTCATATGGATATGATCTCGCTCCCAAATGTGTACTTCTACTGTGCTCACCCTTCTTTTGGGAGCTGATACAGAAAAGTCCTTTACAGCTTGTCTCTGGCATATCCACATGGTAGCATCATGATGCTTATGTGGTGGAGCACGGGAAGGAAAGTGAGGTTTTGTGGGGTATGAGCACCCAAATACTGCAAGAGTGGCTTTAGTAAGCGAGACAGTTCCTAGTGAGTAACAGGCAGTGGTATGAGAAAGTGATTCACATCATGGGCAGAACAGCATGGGATATTATGAGATTTTTGTCACACTGCTCAGAATGGAATGCAATTTAAAACTTAAGGCTTGCTTATTTCTGGAATTTTCCATTTAATATTTTTGAAATCTGGTTTACTATGGATAACTGCACTGTCTAAAGTGAAATTGTAATTAAGGGATTACTCTTTGGAACTTTATTTCCTTTACTCTGGAAATATCTCTGGTTAAACACAAGAATTCAAGGTATATAAAGAGTCTGTATGTTTTGATACTAAGGAATACTGTAACTCTGTACTTCTGAAACCAATGGTAATTGTAAAATAGTAAAATCTTTGCTCTGATAAGTTAATCCAATGAAAATTTTATTGTAATTATTATTACTCATAACCTGGCTTGGCTGGGTGATTTGATGAAACCAGCTATTTACAAAGAAATGTACATTCTGTGGGTAACTACATATATCCTGGTTTAACATTAACATCACATTTTATATTAATCGATGGTAGTTACTTTAATACAGTGCTTTTTGGCATACAGATACCCATAAAACTGGAATGGAAATATATATACTGAGCAGCAAAAATGTGTATATGCATATTTAAGTATTTTGTTTATGGGCATTATGTTCTTATAAACTTTAAAATATAGATATTCTAAAGCATGTATGTCTACAAAAGATATTTTTAAGACACAATGAATTGATCATTGTTTTCTACTTAGAGGACTTCACTCTCAACATCTTTCACAAGTTTAAAAATGCTGTTACTAGTCACATTGTATGTTTTTCCTTTACAACAATAGTCAAATTTTAAGGATATATATACAGTTATCCTTGAAGAAAACACACCATTAAAGTGATTTTTGCTTGTTTTCCTAGAATGTCTTTGAAAATTAATTGCCAAGAGTTTCTTATTTGAACTCACCAGAAATTTAATGTTTATATTTACTACAGACTATTTAATTTTGAGCAAAAGAACTATAACTACTAAATGACAAATTAGAATCATTTAACATGGTTTTTTGATAATAACTAAGACAATCCATCAAATTTTACAGGTTTTCATTTTACATATTTTCAGTGAAATGGAAGTGTTGTCAAACTCAAGAGATGATGTTACTTGTCATTTATGTGTCAGAGCTCTGATGCATATGTTCCCAATTCTAATAGGTACAATTTAATGCTATTTGCTTGTTAGATGCATTTAAAATATTAACATGTCCCTCTAGATATTATTTCTGCTTTGCTTTGCCACAATATAAATACAGGACAAGAATTGAGACAAAAGATCAAACAATAATAGTTAATGCTAATACCATAAAGAAGTTTGATTTTAAAATGTAAAAATTACTACTTTATAGATTTTTTAAAAATTTAGACTTGTATTTCTACATGGCAACCATTCAATGTTTATATTACTGGCCCAGTGCAGTGACTACAACACTGTTACCAAAGGGGTTAACACAAAGTGTGTCCACATTGGAACCACTGGTTCCTAGGAATGTGGTCTTATTTGCATACATAGTATCTAATGATGCAATGTGATGTTGAGATGGATCTTCCTGGATTTGGGGTACTTCTTAAGGCTATTGATTGGCGAATTATAAATAAAGGAGAAGGATATTTGAGACACACAAAAACACAGAAGAGAAGACTATGTAAGACAGAGACAGACTGACTGGAATGAGAGCCAAGAAATGCCAACAATCGGCCACAGCTGCCAGAGGACAGGAGAGGTGCACGAGCTGGGTCCTGTAGGCAGGAGACCCAAAGCTCAAGCTGTGACCCCAAACCCACTTATTTATCACCAATAGCCAACACTGCAATTAAACCTGAATCATTCATGCTGGGCTGCTGCAGATCAGGCCCCGACCGAGAGGGCTCTGCATGTCGGCAGTGGCACAAGTGCCATGGGGTCCCCACTGCTTCTTCAGAGCCTCCAGAAGGAGCAAAACTTCCTTTCACTCCATTTTGGTTTCCCAGCCTGTGAGAAAATAAATTTCTATTGTGGAATTTGTCACGTGTGAGACTCATAAGAAATCAATGCAGCATCATTAATAGACACTTAAACACAGAAATTCTTATTTTTCAAAAATGAAAAATAATTAACTGGCTTGGTATGGATATTATTGGCTTAGAAACAAGAGATACATACTCTTCAAGATATACTGCAGTTCCATTCCTCTTACTACCCTAAAGGGTATGATACTGATTGAATAAAATATAATTATTAATTTGGATTTAAAGGTGCCTTCAAAAAGTTACATTCTGAAAGTGAATAGACAGACTATCTTAACTCATATTTTACTTATGACATTCTAATGTCATATAGTGATAAAATCTAGTTAAGCTAAATCCAAAAGAGTTCTGTTAATGTGTACACATTTTAATAAATTGAGTGATAAATAGAGTAACAGCTTTATTATTAGGCTGTTTTTCTCTTGGGGAAACATGGTATCACTGAGTCTTACATTTAATGACATACTTATGACTGTCATATAGGCTACATTAGTTGAAAGGGGATTGAAGAGAAGGGTTTTTGTAAAATAACTTTCTAAAGTTTCATCCTTCATGCGAAGAGACCTGAAAATGTCACATTGCCACTTGCCAGAACTGCCGGAAATGTCTGATGCTCAGTGAAAAAGTTTATTGTGAAACACATGCAGATGTTATGCTTAGGAAATTCCATTCCATGGGGAAATAAAAATACGTTTTTTTCATTTTAAATGCACATTTTCCTGTTTCTATGTCTGTATTTTTGGTGATTTCATTGTTTTTCATTTGAAGTTTTAAATCCACTAAGACAAAATTTGCATATATGGAACAGTTTATTCCAAACTGAGGCATGTGGTTGTATTAGTCAGCTTTCCTGTTGCTGGACACAACACCTGACACTCACAACTGAAAGGAAGAGAGATTCAATTTGGCTCTTTAAGGAGCTTCTGTACATATGCAGCTGGCTCCATGGAGGAAGGGCCTGGGGAAGCCAAGTGTTCTGTACATGGCAGGTAGGAAGTAGAGGAGGTAAACAGTGCCAGAGTGGAAGGAGTGAGGGAACAGAGATAGCAACCAAGGTCTCAAGTCCATGGCCCACTCAAACACACTGGGAAGTGTGCTCCACACGTCCTCTGGGTGTGTCCCACACAAGTCTCCCACCCTGATCAAGTGGGCAAAATTGAGCTAAATCACTAAAATGGCTGACAGTCAAGCTTCTGTGTCAGCTTGACTGGGCTACGGGGTGTCCAGACATTTAGTCAAACATTAGGAGTGTGTCTCTGAGAGGGCTTCTGGATGAGATTCACGCCAAGTAAAGCACACTCTCCTCCTTATGCAGTCTGAATCCTACACAATCAATTTAAGATTTGACTGAAACACAAGATTAGGTGAGAGAATTTTAACTACCTGACAGCATGAGTTGAGACACAGGTTTCCTGTCTCACCTAGAATTACATCACTAGTTTTGCAGTCTCCTCCTTGCCTACTGCAGATAATGGGAGTACTCAGCCTCCATTATTGGGAAAGATAATTCTTTATTAATTAACAGATTTCTCCTTTATCTCTTCAGGAGATATATGTATATATATATATGTATATATATGTGTATATGTATGTATATGCATATACAAATAAATATAAAATCTCCATTTATAATATATAAATATATAATCTGTGTAACTATAATATAGATATAATATACATATTTCTTTGACATATTCACATTAAAACATAATACTTTTTTAGTGTGATACTTTTTATGATAGTTTGGTAGACAGAATTTAGGGTTAACCTTAACTCATAATAATCTCCTTACTTTGCACATAGACTGGGTCTGTGAGATGCTTGAAAATAATAAACCATAATACAGATGATGCACTGCCAATTCCATGATTCCATTTATCTGTAATATGCCTATGTACAACATGTATACATATATACACATATTCATATCCATACCTATATCTGTCTTTATCTCACTATAAATATTTTCCTATATGACATATTTTTATTTGTATGCAAGCACACAGTATAGAGATTTCTTGTCCTGCGACTTTGCAGAAATAAGCTTCCCTGTTATGAGAGGGCTAGAACAGGACATGCCCAGGAAATGCAGGCAACACCTGGGAGCTGGAGCTTAGAGTTTGTCTTTGTTAAGTCCCCAATGAGAATGCAGTCTGGGCCAACACTGTATCTTGGCCCCACTTTGGCTGGTGCAAACAGAGTAAACTGTATTGCTTTGATCTGGTGAGTTTCTGGTCATTTGATTGCCTCAACATAAAACTAATGCAGATGTCAGCTTTTTACAAATGATATCAATGAATGATCATCCTCCTTTCTTATCTGTACTATCAGCATTCTGTATAAATTAAACTATTTTATACATGAGCACCCTTTTCTGCTCTATCCATTTGTTTCCAGTTTGATCTGTTAATCTAGTGGCGGCTGGTGCAGGAGCCTGCACTCTGCCCACTCTAGCACTGGAAATATTTACATAGTAATTATATGTGCTGTTTGTTTTGATGTGTCTTGTGCTTTATTTCAGATTCATTCTTGTAATGATTCACACAGCAAACTCACTAACATACACAAGAATCATATCAATAAAAAATTTATGTTGCAGTTGTATTAAATTTTTAAAAGTTTTAAAATTGTCAATGTCTATAATGGAAGAAGTGATTATTACTTAAAAAAAAAACCCTCCGTCATGTTAAATCTTTCTGTAGGAGAGATATGAACTCTACTTTTTCAAGTGCTCTTACATTGGACTAATGAGATCCTTTTTTCAAATACTTTTGTTTAAAAGGCCATTACTATTACAATTATGATTAAACTGGCTTTTATCTCATCTTTGTTTTTAATTAATGTATCTCCTGGTTAAGCACATTCAGCACATCTTTATTTTATTCTGTTATTTCGCAGGTTTAACATATCCTCTATGGGAAGGTTTTATTTTTCTGACTCAGCTCAGCTTTCTCCTCTAGCTGGCACCTGTCTCAGACCCCAGGGGATTGGAGCCCCTGAGAGCTGCTCCTGCTCAGCGCACTCCTCCTTGAATCTGTCAGCCAAGCTCGGGCACGGTGAAATGCTCTCCCAGTCCTCTTCCTGGAGCACTGCCTTCCAGGGTATTTTGAATGACACACACAGTACTTAGCTGGATCTTTAAAAAGCTTAAGCTGTTTGTATTGGTTAATAAACTTCTCCTTTTATGTGTAGATCCCTTAATTCATTGAAGTCATTTCAAAATCAAACCTGAAGAAATTAAGGCAGTGTAGCCAGTAAGGCAGGAATAAATTCTGAAATCAGATCTGACTTGCTGATTTCCTATGCTTGTTTACTGTTTGCTGGTTATATATGGCTTTCACTGTACTGCTCCAGCTCACGAGGGCTCAGTGCTTTTATTGCTAAAATGAGTATCTAGGGGCTGGGGATATAGCTCAGTGGTGCCACCGCCTGCCTCGCAAACACAAGGTCCTGAGTTCAATCCCTGGTACCAAAAATAAAATAAAATAAAATAAAATAAAATAGATATCTGGATCTTTCTCATGCTGCAGAAGAGATTCATGAACTGGATGACATATGTTTTAGCTCATATTAAAAGAACTTGTTATTTAATATGTGCTTAGTAAATGATATTTATTATTATCAATAAAAATTATTAGTAATAAGAAGGCATTTTCAATACCAGTGGTTCTCAACAAGGGATGATTTTGCTCTCCCAGAAGACATTTGGCAAGGACTCAAAAAATATTTTGTAGTTGCAACTAAGGGCATGATTGAGAAGGTTCTACTGGCAATCAGTGGAAAGAGGGGAGATCGATAGTAGATGTCTTACAATGCTAGGACAGTTCTCCGCAACAAAGAATCATTCATCCCGATGTCCATAGGGCAGAGATTATGAAGTTCTGCAGTAACTCTGTCAGCTCAGGGACTTTTCTTCTCCAGCACTGAGGATATTTCCATTACTAAGATCACACTATGAAAAGCATTGTAAAATCCTTCGCAAGTTTTAAAGGCAAGACTATGATACATGCTAACTGACTTAGAGGATATGAATATACCCTGTCAGGTACAAAAAATATGTCTAAGTATCTTTTCATGAAATAATTACAATTTTTTTCTTCAAAAAGGATTATTCACTAAGAGTTAAATCATGGTTTACATTAAGTCATATTTATAAGGAACTAGCATAGGAACCAATTCATTAGTGAGTTATTTAGGGATATATGCAAGCATATTTAGTGAGATTAGCATGAAGAACAATATGTTTAAGCAGATTAGTTTCATCAGCACATTACTGCATTTAAGTTAATTTTTTCCAATCACTCCAAATATTAGCAAATATTAGCAGTGTGTTTAATCAGTATAGTTAATCATTATTAATGCAGAGTTTATAGTGATCAATCACAATTTTATGACCAGAGTTGATCATGGTAGAATATGCTAGTAATGTAGAAACAAGAAAATAGGCTGTTAGCTACCATTTTAAGTTACTAATATTATCTAATTCTAGCATTTATTTGAATTTTTAAATGTTTTGGGGTTTAATAAATATTGATTGACATCAGTGATTATATTTAAGTGTAACATAGTAAATTAAACAAATGTCCTATACTAATGGGTACATTGACTTGGAATCTTTAGTATTTTAGTATGTTTCACCACAAAGGTGATATATGTTTGCATGAGTTTACTCAAATACCAGTTTTCCAGTGTAGTGGTTCTCTCTAAAGCAGTAATCCCAACCAAACATACATGTACAGCTCCACCTCCACTATTTCATTTCCTTGCTCTATTTAAAAATGCATATTATAGATAAACAACATAGTAACATTATCTAGTGCATTATATATTTTAATATTTTATTTGAACTACTTTTTCTTAACACCCAACACTAGCATGTATAAGAAAATGAAATTTGATGTTTTATGTCCTAAGTTTAGATTAAAGTTTTACCTAAAATTAATTCTAAGACTTGGGGCAAGTTTAACAACCTTTCTGTTCCTCAGGTTTTCCAATATGAATGAGGGCTTGGTCTGCAAAGCATCATTATGGGGTGCTGATGGACCTTTAAGCAGTGTGGTCTGGTGAGTGGCCCTTAGGTCAACTCAGAAAAGCCTTAAACAAGATTGTAGCACTCCATTCTCAATCTCTCGTAGTTTCAGATGCTATCACTTACTCCAATCCATTCTTCCACCTTCACCCTTCACCATAATGTGAAGACCCCTCATCAGAATGGAGCCTACGTAGGTATCTGGCCCTTGGACCTCTAAAACTGTGAGCTAAATACATCTCTTCTCTTATAAAGTCATTGTTGCATCATAGTAATCCAAATCTGACTTATACAGAGCTGTGATGAAGTTTAAGTAAGTTAATACATTGCATATATAAAAATACTTACCACATAGTAAGCTTTATATAAATGTTAGATTTAACAACTCACCTTCATGAAGGTAGAAGTTTGTTTTTCTAGACTGTATGCCCAGGAACTCTTTTTTTTTATTCATTAAGTTTATTGGTATATTTTAGGTATACAATATGATGACATTCATCATTGGGAATTTGTACCTTTACATAATATATCTTGGTTCTTATTTTTCCCCATTCCCCTGCCATCCCTTCAACCCCTCCACCCCTCCCTTTTTACAAAGACTTTGTTTCAGTGCTTTCCTTTTCTCATATTTATTCCTTTTCTCATATTTATTCCTTTCCCTTCTTGCCTTTCCCCTACCCTTCACACTTCCCCTTTCCCTTTGCATCTTTCGTTCCTATTTCACATTATCTATTATACATTTTGATCCTTATTTACACTTTCAGTTTCTCACACCAGAGAAATTATTCGGCATTTACACATGTGTGTCCTATTATTTCACTTAAGAGTATGATCTCAATGTGCATCCATTTAGCTATAAATATTTCTAGTTTTTCATTCTTTATGGCTGAGTAGTACCCCATTTTATATAAAAAAAAAAACCCACATCTTCTTTATCCACTCTCCACAGGAACTCCTATATATGTGGCCCATGGTAGGGCAATGAAAAACTTGTTTAACCCATGATACTCATTCTTTAGTTACCAAAGTTTCCTTGGCTTTCTTGTGTCAGAAACATCTTCTTATGAACTCTTGGAAATCATTATGTCTGATAGTTCTTTTCCCTCAACATGGTGAAAGAGAGAACAGAGAAGAGGCAGCAACATTAGCAATCTAATTAAAGGGAAATGCTTTAATATCATATTTCACTTTTTCTATTATAATGCTTTTACAGGTCACCTTTGTCATTTTCTTCAAAACATGGTTGAAAAGTTTCAGTCTATAACAGATAAACAAAAAAACATGACAGTCCTGCAGAAAAGCAAATAGTAGCATATGGCATTGAAAGAGTTTTCTATTTAGATAATGTATAATGTGAAAATCTAGTTTAAGTACATATGTAACTAATAGAAAATGAAAGCATTTTGCTTCGTAGTTGACAAGCCATCTGCTTGGGGATTTGGTGCTTGATTTATTAAATCTAGTAGAGTGTGTAAAAAATAAAGCTAGACTTCTGACAAACATCAAATTATTTCCTTTTCATTTATATTTAAGAATGAGTTTATGTAAGTGAATTAAATTATTCAAAATGCAATGAAATACATGTAAGCACAAAAATTGTAGGTAAAACTTCTTTAATTTTATATAAGAAGACTGGAAATAATGACATATTAAGATGTAAACTGAGTACTTCAAAGAAATCCTAAAAATAACAGTATGAAGTAGGCCCCAGAACATTTTTTGTTTTAAGAAATAGATGGTGAAAAGGTTAAGTAACTTGCTCTTTTTGTCATAGACAACATTCAAATCCAGATTGTAAGACTATAAATTCATGTTTTATTCACTATCTCAAGCCTTCCTTTTATTATTAGAAATAAGCTCACATAGATATTATCTCTAATGCAGGTCTTTAATTTTGATTTTAAGATTGACTCTTGTATCAATTTTCTATAACAAATTTATGCTACTACCCATGATAGAGAAACAAAGACAGAAGTTCCCATCACAAACAATTAGATATTTAACAAAATAGGTGAAACTATTTCCTAACATCAAACAACAGACAGTAAAGTTTTGTGATCTTCATAAAGTGGGATACAAATCATATGAGAGATAAAATCCCCTCATTTGATTGCCTGAAAGCAATATCTAGATCAATGATGTAAGGGAGGAAATGTAAAGGCCTAAGCATAAACGAATTTTGAGATAGAGATAAGATTTTTGGGAGTCTGAGTCAGCCAGAAGAACATAAGAACTCTAGAGAAGAGGAGACTATGTTGAAAAGTGTTCAGGAAATTTCTTTAAAAATTCCCCAGTCTTTGCTGAGTATTAGAATGCACATGCATGGACCTAAACTCAAAATAACAGGATAAAGAAAGAACAAGGACATGTAGCATAATAATTTTGGGCAAGCAGATGTTCAAGATCCAACCAGCCACAGTAGCATCTCTTCAATATCACCTACAGCATTCAGTGTAGAAATGAGAGGTCACTTCTCAGTGTGTGTAAGCTTTCTCTGAAATGAATGCTCTGGTATACTTGCATTAGAAAACTTAATAATGAACAAAAATTAAATGGGTATTACATGTGGGCCAGCAAACTAGCGAGGAAATACTCTTCAAAGGAAAACAATAAAACCACAATGCTTAGCATACAGTCAAAATTACTATAATGAAATTAGTACGAAGTAAGTGCACAGAAATGGTAACATGATCAGGATAAAATTCACTTAACAAAAGAAGACCTAGGAATCATAGAAATGATGAAAATAGAGAACAAAATTTCTAAAGGGCTATTTCAGTTATGTACATACACTTTCATAATGGAAACATAATAAAATAGAAATTAAATATTTAAAAAAGAAGCAAAGAAAAATTTGAGAGAAAAATTAGACTCTAAAATTAAATATTTATTTGATAAAATGAATAAATTAGACACTACCGAAAAAGTTAATTGCTATGCGTAACAATTCAACCTATGCAAAATGAAAAAAATAGAAAGTCTAGGAAAAACCCTGAATTGATCTTACAGTCCTATAGAAAAATTCAAAGCAGAGTAAAATACATATGATTAGAACCTAGAGTAATGGAGCATGTAGAAAAGCTTTGAAAGGTGCATTGGCTTGAGAATATCTAAATTTAATTTAAAACTATACTGAAGAATCCAAGAAGCTCAATAAACTACAAACAGAAAATGTATACACATATCATAGTAATATATATTCTATTCATATATCTGAAAGCCATCAGGATACATTATGTATAGAAAAACAAAGAGTAGCTGGGACTTTCCATAATAAATACTGCAAACCGGAAAATACTGGAAAACATTTTCAAGTAATAAAAAAAGAAAACTTGTTAACCTATAATTCTATACCTAAAAAATATTCTTTACAAATTAACGTGGAATATAAACTTTTCCAGAATAAAAGAAAAAAATCATCATCAGTTGGCCCAAACTATAAGACTTATTAAAACAAAATTTTATAGTCAGAAAAAGATACTATATGGAATCTTATGTATTCCCAGAAGAATAAAGAACACCAGAACTTATAAATATAAAAATAAAATAGTATTTAAAATTTTAAAATATCAATAAGTAATTGAATTTTAAAACAAAGTAAAAAATATTGTATTATGACTTTATAGTATATGTTAAGACTAAATTAGAGAAAAAGGTATAAAAGATGATAGATAATGGAAGCATTCAGTTTTTCAAATGTGTCTTACATTATACAGTGAAATAACCTATGATATTTCAGTTAATGATAGATTACATACATAACCATGGTTCCCTAAGATTGTATTGTCTAGTATTATTAGAGCCATCTTTGTGTAAACATATCCCTGATGGTCACAAAATGATAAAATCACCCAAATATGTTGTCTATTATAATGCAGACAAATCATTAAATGACATGTGATTGTATGTGAAATATATATTATTTCAAGGTAGCCTATCATAATGTAAAGACATATATACCTTCTGTGTGTTAAAACGACCATTAATACCAGAACAATTTAATTAATAAATAATGGAGAAATTAAAATATTTTTAAAGGGCAGTACAAAAAAGAAGGAAATAAGGAACAGATACAACAAATCAAAGCAAGATTATTCTTATAACCTCTGTATACTGATGATTACATTAATTATAAATGTATAAACATGTAAATAGAAGGTTAAGATTGCAAGGATGACTATGAAAAACATATTTTAGTGTACATATAGAGATAGATTATAAGTAAGGTAATGGAAAAATGTAAAATCTTCCAGAAATCTGGAAAGGTTATAGTAAAAGAGAAAAAAAATTACTAATGGAAAAAGGATATTGCTAGAAATAAAGGTGGGTATAACATAATGGCAAAGGTCAGTTAATAAAAGACATATAACATTCTTTCATGTTTATGTACCTAATAACATCTCCCAAATACATAAATAGTTACTGGTAATGACAGGAGAAAGAGGTAAAATAGAATTATGGTTTGATTTTCCACACTCATCTCTCAGTAGTTGTTAATACAAATATATAGTCACTAAGAATACAAAAATATTGATAGTATTATCAAAATGGATCTAGTATATAAATGTATGTATATGTACTATTACCTACAATACAAACTAAGCATTATTTTAAAGTATACATGAAAGATATAACAGTCCACATGATGTGCTATAAGTTCTGTCAGATTTAAATGAATTGAAATCCTATAGACTAAGTTTTCTTACCTAGGTAGAAATAAATTAGAAACTATTAACAGGAAGATATCTGGAGAATTCTCAAACACTTGAAACAAAGCAAAGCATTTCTAAATATCGCATAGATCAAACATGAAATCTGCAAGAGAAGTATTTTGAATTAAGTAAAAATGAATAGCCAAATTTTACAAATTTGTGGGATGTAAATAGGCTGAAAGGAAAATTGAGAGCTTTAAATGCTTAAATTGGAGGGAAACTGATGAGACTTTAATATCAGCCATCTATAGCAAGTGTCTGCAACCTTCTTTGCTATATATCTGACATATATATCTGATATATATATATATATATGTGGCAATTGATTTATGAGAGAGCACCTAGTCCAGTGAGAAAAGAACAGTCTTATATAAAATGCAAAAGCTATTAATAAAATTGGATGGCTTTGGAAGGGGTACTAAAGGTTTTCTTTGGATTTTATGATGGTATTAAACAATTGTTTGACTATGTGAATAATGATATAAAATCTAATATCTCAGGCTTCATTCTAAACTCTTTTTTTTTTTTTTTTTTGGTACCAGGGATTGAAGTCAGGACCTTGCCCTTGCAAGGCAAAAGCCGAAACCACTAAGCTAAATCCCCAGCCCTTCTTTTGTTTTGTTTTTTTTCATTGTAAACTCTTGATTCCACCAGCTTGGCTATGCTGGGGAAAAGCCACCATAGACAGTGCATGGTGGATGAGCATGGTTGTATTCTAAATAAAAATTATGAACTGTAAGTTGAATTATATGTAATTTTTACATGCAAAAATATTTTTATTTTTTGCAAACTTTGTTGAAAATGTTTAATTGTTATTAGTACATGTTTGTAATTGTTATTAGTACACAATAATTGTTACTATATTCATCCTGGGGAGTTGGTACACTTACATGACACACCTGAATTCTTTTTTTAAAATGTAAAAAAACCCCCCATGCACACAGGTTTCAGTCACTATAAAAATAGGTGTTCAGCTTTGTTTGGTCTGTCAACCATAATTTCCTGACTCCCAATCTAAGTTACACTTTAGGAATTTTGAAAAAGGAAACAAATTAATCATACTGATCATTGATAAAGGAAAAGCAAAGAAACCATAAACTGGTATTTTGTAAAGTTCAATGAAGTTAATAGATCTCTGGTTTCTCTAATAAAAAATTTAGACATTTTACTAATATTAGGAATAAAATAAGACATATTCTATAATCTACAGTTTAATATGAAAATATTATAAACTTTATGCCAATAAGCTTGACAAAGTAGATAAAAGAAATAAATTGATTAGAGGACATAGATGATCTTAATGGATAAATGTATCTACTTTTTAAATCTTTAGTAAAAATAATCCAGAAATATCTCAAAAGGATAATATAATTTGAACATCTGGGGTTTATCCTGCACATAAAAATTACTATATTAATTGAATGATGTAGAAAATAATAAAACACAAGATCATTTCAGTTCATGTAGAAATAGCAGATGACAAAACTCAAGGATCCTTCATAATATAAACTCTCAAAACTAGAAATTAAAATGAATCCTATTAAACATTTATTAAAAAGCTAAGAATAACAATAATAATTAATGGTAAAAGATTGAATTCATTTTTCATAAGTCTGGAAACAAGTCAAGGCAATCACATCACCTCTGTCAAGATTATACTTGAAGTCTTAGCAAGTACAGAAAGGATAAAAAATAAAACTCTTATATTTTAAAAGGAAGAAATAAATTGAACTTTATATGTCAACCACAAAATTATCTTAGGAAATGTATAAGAAGTTTCCACAACTAGCACATGAATTTCCCAATTTATGGTATAAAAAGATAATACATAAAGAGCAATTGCGTGTGTATGTGTGTGTGTCTGTGTGTGTGTATGTATATGATAAATGAACAATTAGAAATGGAAGTGAAAATAAGAAAATATTTATAATAACATCAAAATATTAAATATATAGGGATGCATTTAAAAGGTAACAAAAAAAACACTGCTAAAAGTAATTTAAAGAGATACCTTACCTCAATAGATCATGTTGAACATAAATATGGGAAAACTCAATATTTTTGAGACAGCAATGGTTCCTAAAATGCAAATAAAAACAATACCATAATTCCATCTCATCCTAGTCAGAATGGCTATCATCAAAAATACACACACACACACACACATACACATACACACAGAATGCTAGTGAGGATGCAGAGAAAAAGAATTCTACACTGCTTCCGGGAATGGAAATTAAAACAACTACTGTGGAAATCAATATAGAGGCTCCTCAAAAAGCTACTAGTAGAACTTACATATTACCCACCTGTAACATGTTTTGTTATCTATCCAAAGGAATTAAAGTGACTCTACCATACAGACACCAGCAAACACATGTTTATTGTGGCACAATTCATAATGATAGGAATGTGAACACATTGTCCATCAACAGATGAATGGATAAAGAACATGTAATAGATAGATAGAGATAGAGACAATAGGGTGTTTTTCAGCCCATAAAGAAGAACAATATTGTGCCATTTGCAGGAAAATGGATGAAATTGAAGATTACCATGTTAAATAAAATAAACCTGGCTCAGAAAGACATTATTGTGTGTTTTAAAATTAATTTTATTGGTACACTTTTGATATACATAATGATCACATTCATTGTAGGGAATTTGTACTTGTGCATGACATATATTGATTCTTTTTTCTTCATTCCTCTCCCCTCCCTTTAACCCTTCTTCCCCTCCCCATTTACATAAGCTTTGTTTCCATTTTTCTCCTTCCATTCTTTTTTGCCTTTTCCCTTTCTTCCCTTCCTCCACCCTCTCCCTTGTTCCTCTTCCCATTTGAACATTTTCTTCCTACTTCTAATGTAAAGGATCCTTTTTTTAAAGGCACAAGAGTGGAATGGAAAATATTACTAGACAAGTGGAAGGAAATAAGGGTGGAAATATGAGGAATTTATTGTCTGGGAAGGTGCCAGGGAGTGGCTATGATCAAACTATGTTACTTACATGCATGTACGAAAATACCACATTGAAACCCATTATTTTATAAAATTAGTAGACACTAATAAAATATGTTTAATATATCAACTCCTCCTAAAATAATTTATCAATTTTAAACAATTTCAACTAAAATTCCAATATGCTTTTTAAAAATAGAAATATATAATTTGACTCTTACATTTACATGGAAAAACAAATGATTTAGCATAGTGGAAACAAGTAAAAGTAACTAAGATAAAGGACTCATATTCTCTGATTTAAAACTTAGGTTAAAGTTTCAGTAAACAAGTAAGATTTTTTTGACAGAAGTATAAGTATAGCAATCAATGGAAAAGAATAGTAAGTAAATGGACTCATATTCATGGTAGTGGATTTAAGAAAGAGGTGCTTAAGTAGTAAGTGGTAAAAGGACAATCTTCTACCAAATGGAAAAGTTACTCATAAAATGGGGAAGCTTTGGAAGGGCCACTAAAGTTTTCTGTTTTGATTTCATGATGGTATTAAACAACTAAATCTGACCATATGAAAAAAATTTATTAGACTTTATCTAGTACTGTACTAAGTTTCGGGTCTAAAGGCAAAATCTGTTGTTGCCTGTCAACAGCTACAAGATATGAACATTCAACACACTAAATTGTCTTTACAACAGACTTCACCACAGCCTATGTCTCCATACGAATTAATTCCACTTAAAAGAGTGTTACCTCTGAATAGAGCAATTCAGACTCCTAAAAGTCAAAATTGTCCTTTTAGAAAGAAGACTGAGGTTTGTGTTAAAAACAGTGCAGTGTTGGGCCGGGGATTTAGCTCAGTGGTTCCCTCGCTTGCCTTGCAAGCGCAAGGACCCGAGTTCAATCCCTGGTACCAAAAAAAAAAAAAAAAACCAAAAAGCCACACAATACAGTGTATCAATCATATCTTTTTCACATATGTCTTTTTCTTGGAATATAATATCTATCTCTCTGAAAGCCAAATATTAAAATCATTAATTAATGAGTACTTCTAATTTCCGGCTTATTCTGATTGACCTCCTTGGGATACTGGTAATGTACTAATTGGTCATTCTGTATTTTAAATATAATTTTATACAGTATATAACTTTCTTATCTAATAAACACTGGAGAATATAACAGTTTTTGCACTTATGAATAATGACAGCTTCTTAAAAGTTGTTTGAGTAGAAGAAGAAAACTATAATTTAAAACTCAGAAAATGTAACAAGCACTTTGGAACTTGAAACCAGCTTATTCTTTGGTATGACATGGCTAAATATCTTTGCAGATAATTAATTCATACTCAGGTCACTAATAATTTTTCTTTTTTTTTTTAAGCCCATGTGGCAGCAATATTTTATGCTTTGATCAAATGGCTTCAGGATGAAAATGAAAGTGAAAGGTCTTATGTTAAGGATTGAAGAAAAATCAGTGAAGACACACTTCATATAGGCCAAGGGAAGCTTATCATCTGGAAAACTTTTCTTGAGGATTATAGTAATTGGGATGGAAGTAAATTATGGCAAAATGAGAATGGCTATAATATAATGCAAGAGCTAAATGAAGATATATAATTATCAATCACTAGATTTGTTTTCACACCTTCGCCATAAATTTAAATTTGTTTATAAGGTAGTACAACATCAGTCATTTAAAAGTGAAAGTAGGTGAGCAATTAAAGTTACTACTTAAAAGAAATATTCAGTTATACAAAAAGAAAAAAAAACATCTACAGCTTCACTAATGAGACAATGGTTACTAGTATTTAGGAAATATCTTTAGTGCATTTCTTTACTTGGGTCTAAGTCACATAAGGCCTACTTGAGACCTCTGAGAAGAAGACTCCCCATGCCCTAGGACTCTGGCCCAGGCTGTGTGCCTAGCACTGGTGAGGGGGTGGCCAAGGTCTCTGGTGTTGGAGGAGGGAGGCGCAAGGAGTGTGAGATTGAAGCTAAATGGGTGCTTCCTGACTGGGCCCTTCAGGGTGTGCCACAAAATACCAAGGCAGTGGGGTTGGAGCCTTCTGCGAAGGAGCCCAGAAGGGGATGCCACCTGTGCTGCCGGGGAAACCCCACTGAAGGACACTAGGAGCCCTGCAAGGCTCCACCAAGAGCAGATGTTGATGAACCTTGCCTGTGCTTTTCTGTTCTTCTTGAATTCTCTCTTTTTTCCTTCCTTCTTTCATCTTCTCTTTTTTCCTTCCTTCTTTCATCTTCTCTTTATTCTCTTCTCCCTCCCTTTCATTTTCCCTCCTTTTATATCTGCCTATCCTTCTGTTTTCTTCTCCTTTCTTCCCTCTAATCTTCCCTTCTCTGTCTGCTTCCCTACCTTCATTCTTTCATCCCTCTACCCCTCCCCTTCCTTCCTCTCTTCTTTCCAAGACAAGTCGAAAAGAAACACCATCACTCTTCAGTAAGACATAATTTAATATTAGTCATTTGAATTTTCCACTTTTGTAATTAAGAATAAACAAAATGTTTGAGATTGTTTACTTGAAAATTTAAACTAGAAAATCATTCATATTGTGTTTTCTACACATAATTTTGAAAGATTATTTTATTTTCACTGGAACTATATGCTGTCATTGAAATTGATGAATCAATTGCTACAAAGATTGTGTTTACAGATCGATATGTAATACTCAGTTTACTGTAGGTAACAGTTTTCTGATTTTTTTTTAACAAAGTTAAATGTAATTCTATACTGGCAGTCCTAATAATTTTAATGCCATTTATTAAACACAATAAACCAAGGACATTTACAGTCATGTACTTACTACCTGTTTAAAAAACCCCACATATTCTTTTTGGAGATAACTCTTAGATCAATGAAAGTTCCAAGATAATTAATGATAAGAGGAAGCAATGACTTCTTTCACATTTTTGCTTATTTGATAAAGACATTGAGTTTTTAAGTGATAAAAAGAATTAATATACAGTGCAGACAGGTATTGCAAAGGTTGAAAGTCAAAACTATTTAGGTTAAAAAACATAATAATGTTGAAAGTCACAAGGATATTGCTTTCTTTTGATCATGTTAGCTACTTGCCCATTTTTACAGTTTTATTTCTTTAAAAAGCCAATAGATATGAAAACCTGATAATGAAATCTATCAGTAGAATCTATTACATGATGCTATATCCTGAAAATAATTTGAAATCTTAATAAGCTGTTGAGGAGTGAAGAGCTGGCATTGCTCCCAAGGAGATAAAAGACTACAGAGTGGTATCCTTTCCAATATGCTCTTCTCTTATGTCTTTGAAAGAACTTAGGTTAAAAATAATTTCTCCTAAAACAATTATTTCTCTTACATTTCCAAGCTGGGTGGAAAGCAGATATATTTCTGTATATTCTTCCACTGAAAATAAATATGGTACTGGGCTCCTTCTTGGAATTTTGTATCAATTTCACTTAGTTGCTCTGTGTTAAAAGCACGGTCAAGACGTCTCATCTGTAAAGACTTCCTCCACCTGGTGTCAGCAAGGCTGGGAGGTGGATTACTACCTGTTGTCTACAGGGGAAAAAGCAGAGCCCAGGATTCAACACAGTCAATCACAACCTTCCAGACCCTTCCAGGAGGAGCTGCTTGATGGGGTCCAACTCTGAGAGCAGGAACGAGATGCACTGCAAGGAAGAGTTTGCAGTGACTCCATTCTGATCGCCATTACTGTTCTTGGTTTTAAAAGCAGACTTTCTTCTTGACATCCTTTTTTCTTAGTGTTTAAAATCATTCAATAGGTATGTATGTTTAAAATGAAATAAAGGTGATTCCACCGCTTCCAGTGCAGAGGAAGTGAGCCAATCCTAGTGCCCAGGAGGAGGCTCCCCAGTCACCATTCCACTGCTCCCGGGGCAGAGGAGGTGAGAAGCCACTGGTGCCAGCAGCATGCACGTGCCTCCACCCTGTGGAAATGAGAAGACATGTAAACAAGCCTCAAAAACAACTTCCAGATCACCTACAGCAACCCCAAAGGGAAATAAGATGTAAAACTATTGACACTCAGCAACCTCGACTCCCTGAACTGGCAACAAAAGAGGATCTGGAAAAAATGAAATCAGAAATATTTTCTCAGATAACAGCAGAGATTCTGCCCATAGCACAAGA
>NW_004624757.1:24784962-24795874 GCF_000247695.1 Heterocephalus glaber
TCTTTTTTGGTACTGGGGATTGAACTCGGGTCTTTGCACTTGTGCAGCAGGCAGCGAAACCACTGAGCTAAATCCCCGGCCCTAGGTGTAGTTTTTTAAATCATATCTAGTTGGAGTTCTATATGCCTCATTCATTGGCATGTCCACTTCTCCACCTCTGTCTGGAAGTTTTCTACTATTACTTCTGTGAACATTTTTTTTATGTCAATTATACATTCTCCTGTTTTTTTGTGGACTCCTATCAGTCTTATGTTATTCTTCTTTGCATCATCTAGCAGCTGCTGAATTGATTTCTCATGGTCCCTTACTATTTTTAAGAATCTCTGTTGTCATGGCCCTTAACTGCAATCCTGTATTCTATATTTGATATTCTATCTTCAGATTGTCTTAATCTGCTATGCATGCTTTCAATGGAGTTTTTAATCTCCTGAATATCTGTTTGAATCTGTTTCATGGATTCCATTTCTTTCTTATTTTGGGTGATCATGGTTTCCATTTCTTTCTTATGCTGTTCATTCGTGACTTCCAGCATGTTTCTGAGCTCATCTTTTTTTTTTATCTGTTTCTGTTCTAGAGCCTCTAATTATGTCTTTCAGTCTGCTCACCATCTCTGTAGTTATCTGGGAGATTATTTTTGCTTTGAATTGTTCTAGAGCCTCATTTATCTGTTTTGTTACTTCCCGTGCTATCATTTCAGGGTGTCCAGGTGGTTATTTTTTTTTCCACCTCGTTTCCCTCAAAATTTGCCTTTTGTGGGCTGGAAGTCTGAGTTTGTGACTTGCTTAAATGTCTTCTCATTTTTGTTTTTGGTACTGTCCTTGGTTTAGTTCCTAAGTTGATACTTTGAAGTGGTTTATTGTAAGTATCTTTGTTGATGTATTTAGAACCCTCATGGAATGATGGCTTCTCAGAGGAGTCTTCTATGTATAGCTGGTCTTTAGGTTTTGAATCTCTAATAGCTCAGAGACTATCTCATTTTCATTATACCATGAAGGACAACTGATTAGATAAATCACAACACCTTAGCCCAAGTGATATAATCTGCAACACAATAGCATCAAGTAACTTTTAGAAAATGATAATTTGTTGTGGTTTTTAACCTATCACCTTTAACTGTGTGAATTACATCAAGATCAAGAACCAATCCAACATATGTTTATAGTGAATAAACTCTTCAATATAGCAACTTTACCCTTTGGGATGGGGAGTTAGAAGGAGTTGGGGAGAGTGTAATAGGTAGGCAGAGGGTTAGGGGAAGGTTAGCAGTGAGGCCAGAGATGCTCAGGTGAGAGAAGAAGAGAGAAGAAAAGAAAAATAAAGAAGAAATATGAATTAGGGCCAGAAGAGGAACACAAAGGGAGATGAAGAACAATGTGGGATAGCAAGGGAGTGAGGGAGAGAGAAAGAAAAGAGAAAAAGAAAAAAGAGAAAGAGAAAAAAATTTAAAGAGTAGAAAAAGAAGAGAAAAAAATGAAAAATAAGAGCAAAAATATAGTGGTAATTTTGAAAATAACAAATAAAATATAAAAATGAAGGGCCTCCTTCAGGGTATATCTCTGCTGTCACAATAAACAATGTGGGCAGCAGTGTGCAGTAATAAGTCAATAAGTCTCAGTAAATCAGTCACAGACCCATGAGATTCAGGCAGATTTCTGACTGCAAGTCCCAAGTTGAGCACCCTGTCCTCCTGCAGGGTTAAACCCTGCAAGATTCTATTACAGGTTTCAGCTGCCTTTCCCCTGGAGATAGTCCAGGTTCAAATGGGAGGTGATTGTCCCTCCAACTTACCAAGTATTGTGGTCTGGTGTGCCTTTATTGCAGAGATTCTCTTCACTTTTCCAGTGGGCTTCAGTTTTCTCAGTTTCTCAGGGAGACAGTGAGGCCCTCTCTCTGTTGTTCACTTCTGCAGCTTGGGACAATGGCTTCTATGTCCCCTTGTGCCTCTGTAGTGTGGAACCAGGTAGCTGCACAGCCAAGAGGCCAGAGGCAGTGGGGGGAGGGGGACTGTTGTTGCAGGCACCTGCACGGCCAAGCTGGTGGCTGTTGGGTGTGCTGGGGGTGGGGGGTCTCACAGTCTCATGGATGCAAGTGGGCAGGGGAAGCTGGATGGAACAGGGTGCAGCCACCCATGACCATTCTGACCTCAAGGCCAAGCTGACTTGCTTTAATTTTTTAACTAAGAGCATTAGTATTATCGTGTAATTTTAAGAGTTTTTGTATTTTCACAGATATTTTACATATTTTATATCCAGTGAAAGCATTTAAACTCCTCCAAATGTTTTGTGATAGTCCATGTCACAAAGGGGTACTTGTGATATACCAAGCTCATGTTTTTGCACAGGGAAGACTGAGACTATCAAATTCATGTACTAGGCATTTCCTCCAAATACTGACATGATATTTGGAATCCTGGTGATGAGTAATTTTACACTGCTCCACAGTTTGAAGTCTTCCATGACAAGATTGGCCTCAGGTTGTACCTAGATGTTCAGTTAATGTTGGGCTGGTTGTGTTGCTATCTGCTCTATTAGTGGGTGTCCAACTGTCATCTCCAAACACGGTGCTTATCTGGGATTTTAACTAGTAAGTGTCAAGGAGAACATCTTTCCTGGGGAAAGCCCCTAAGCTCCTTCACTGCTAGACAAAAGTAAATTTCCCAAGCTCTTCTGGAAATGCATTTTTTGTCTAAAATCTTCCTATCTGGTGGAATCGCACCAGGAAAGGAGCTATACCACCTTCCAGGGAATTCCATCTTTCCCTTGGTTGCCACTCATAAATAAAAATAAAGCATATATTTCTTTGCCTCTACTGCTTGAGATCACTAGTGAAAGAGTTTGTTCTTTATCTTGTAAAGTACACAAAGAAATAAGAAAGCCTAAACAAATAACATATTTTATGTTATCTAGATAATATGGACATTCTTGGGCATGGCTACATTGTCTCTTCTCTGAAGCTCTGGAGATAATTTGTTCACTTGAAGAACTCTCCCTTCTCATACTAATTCTGCAGCCATTGTTGAAGGTACCATCAGGTATTTCAGATCCAAGAAACCATATTAGATATTTTTATTTTGTTCATATATATATATATATATAATCATAAAACTAAGCATAATTTTATTTTACTTGATTACTTTTACAAATCTACAAAAGCAGGATTTTTGCCCAGTTTGTTCACTACTGAAACAACCTATTGGCACTCAATAAATTTGTATTGAGAAGTAATGAATGGACTAGTGGATTTAACATCACCAACAACAGTGTTCATATGTATTAGATTTATATCATATACAATGATAATAAATATATGGAAGTCAAAGGTCACAAAAATATATAATATATGCAGATTATTCTCAAATATTTCACAAAAAGTAGTATTTCAAAATAATATGTGGATGAGTAGTACACTAAAGCAAAGTTAGCAAAATTGAAATAACTGTTGAACTTGGACAAAGGATATATAGGTCATCATCATATAATTCTTGCAAACATTTTCTTTTACTATGAAATTGTATCAATAAATTTAAAACTTTTTTAAACACTTAGGGTATTAAAACATTACATTTTATTTACACCCTCAGAAAATTTTAATTCTTTTTTTTTTTGCATTGGGGTTGGAACTTGGGACCTTGCACTTGTGAGGCAGGTGGCAGAACCACTGAGCTAAATCCCTGGACCTAGAAAATTTTAATTCTTTATAAATACTTGTAAGTGTTTTTATGTGTATGGGTATAGTCATAAAAAAGTTAAATACTGTCCAAATGAATTTATATTTTCAGAGCATTCCATTCTATGTATCTGCTACCTAAGAAAATATTTATTTCATTTCTCTTGAGATAGATGTAATCAATAGTCAAAATCTGAAAATAAAAGTGTTACAAAATAATAAAAAATGGGATTTTTAATGACATATTTTGTCCTAGTCACTTTTCTCATTGCTTGGATAAAATACCTGACTTTCAAAGTTAAAGGAAGAAAGATTTAATTGGTTCACAGCATGAGGAGGTTTCAGTTCATTATTGGCTGATTTCAAGGCAGAGTGGCATCACAGAGGAGAAACAGTTCATGGTGGGCAAAGCAAAGTAGCAAGCAGCAAGCCATGACAGCAGCCATCTTTCTGTACTTTATACTCTATTCAGGCTACATGCCGTTAGGGCAGGTAGCACTCACACCCAGGGAGGGCCTTCCCATTATCTATACTCAGAATTATGCCAAACCAATAAGTGGACTAATTTAGTAATTACCCACCCTTAATTCTGGCACCCTTAATCCTAGCATTGTACCATGAATCAGTCACACACTCTAGATTCAGCCACCTCTTAAAAAGCTCCACATAAGACTGCAA
This sequence comes from Heterocephalus glaber, assembly GCF_000247695.1. The sequence goes on from NW_004624757.1 coordinate 24,789,307, forward strand.
GAGGTTTAGGAGGGACATCTAGACACAAGCCATAAAACATTCAAAGAGTTCTTATCAAACAGGTTCTATAGAAATAGTTAAAATCTTAATGCTTATTAATTAACTACAGACAAAATACTTTAATTTCTCTATTGAAATATTTGTTAAATATCTGATGCATAATAAGTTCTAAAACACTGCTAGCTTTTTCTTCCTCTATTTTATAATCCATGCAGGCTGTTAAAAAAATCAATACTAAGATATAAATCACTATTAAGAAGAATGCTGTCAAGAATATTTGGCTAGTACAACTTCAGATATTAGTAGTTAATGCTAAGAAGAGAAAGTCAATTTTTATGGATCAAAGGGACACTCCAATTATTGCTTAGTTATTGTAACATTCAACAACTAGAGTACAAAATGTAACCTAAGGACATTACCTGCTGAAGAGTCCTGTATTTTGGCATTATTCAGTCATTTTTTCCAGTAAAAGCATTTGCCACATGCATATCCAAACACAGATTTACTTTTTACTTCTGTTCATGTCTACCACTTTTTCCTCCTGTGATCTCCCTAAAGTATAGATTTCTCTAGTGGGTTAAAAAAATAAAATTTTATAATTTACATGGATTTAGTTGTAGATATGGAAACAACATTCTTCTCTTGTGGCATTCTAAATAAACAGAATTCAAGCTTATTTTTGATATTGAAAATTCTATAATTGACTACAACTCTCAGCTTACTTAAAACACAAAAGCTCATAAAACCAAACTTGGTAATTATATATGCTTCAAAATATCTTTTTATAACATTTGACTTCTACCTATATTATCTTTTTATTTTGTTGATAATTTAGCACATCTATTTATTTTAACTGTAGAAGTCCTCCAATGTTTGTGGTTTTACTTTTTGTAGTTTCAGTTAGCTGTGGTCAAAGGTGCTCTACAATACTGAATGTAAAATTCCAGATGTAAATAATTAATATAAATTTTTATTTGCATATGATTCTGATGAAATTTCAAATTGCATTCCATCCTACCCAGATCACTGATCATCCCTTTATCTAATGTATCCATGCTGTAAATGCTACCCATCCATTAATCACTTAGTACCATTCTTGGTTATCAGATCAACTGTCATAATATCACAGTACATTTGTTCAGGTAAAATTTTTTTTTCAATTTAATATTGGCCATGAAGCACAAGAAGTAGTTATACTGGCATTATAAATTGCCAAGAGAAGTCATAGAATGTACTGCTTAGGTGAAAAAGGAAAAGTTCTCAACTCAATAAGGAAAAAATTTATATACTGAGGTTGTTAAGATCTATGGCAAGAATGAATGTTTTATTCCTGAGACTGTAAAAAGGAAAAAGAAATCCAAGCTAGTTTTTCTTTTTCTCTCAAACTATAAAATTTCCAACCCCAGTGCATGCTTAGTTAAGATGGAAAATGCATTACATTGGTTTCAAATATCCACTGGGTGTCTTGGAATATATCCCCTGAGACAAGAGGGACTACTGTATTTAATGTTGGTTTCTTTATTTTTCTGTGACACTAAATGGGTTAAAGTTTAACATATGTATCTCAGCAGTCTTCATTTTACAAGAGAAAGGAGAGGGACAAAGATGTATAAATTAATGAGAGTAACCCAATTTGTGTCCCAACTAAACCCAGTACCAGTATTTCTGAATTCTTGGGAAAATCTGGCAAGTTAGGTCAAAGTCCATTTGTCTAAGGAACTTATGAACTTCTTTAGGAGTGAAGTTATACCAAAGAAAAGAGTAAAGTAAAGAAATTTGCCCTCATAATAAAATTTCATCATCAGAGTTAGGTGACAATCAGAGTTTAGCAAAGTTTTATGCTCAAATTTCCTTCTGCCGGAGCTCCCTGTTTGGAAGAGGTGATCCCTTCAGACAGCACTCCATAATTACACTGAAGGGCACAGCACAAGCTATCAGAGCTGGTATATCTAAAAGCTTCAACACTGACAGCTTCAGTATGTTTTGCCTTTTCTAATGTGAAAAAGTAGCCAGCTCCATTACAGCCCGTTTGATGTAATGTTTTTACCTCCACCCAGAAGATTATAAAAAAAATGCTTCTTGAAAAATAAACACATTAATAACTTACACTTTATCTTGCTCACATAGTTTGGATGAATTCATACTAAATTACTGTAGGATTTTTTATTTATTTCTTGGGTAATATATACATAAAATACAGCACATTGTAGCACAACAAACACATCTGTTAAGCACAACAGCACAACATGTTACATATGAATGAATTCTTGCATTATATATGTTTGTGCTTACTTTTGCTTGCCTTTCCACACAATCTGGCTTAAAATCCTTGTATACATTATTATGCATTTATCACAATATCTGAAATTTTTGTTCTTTTTCTACTCATTCTAGTGATTCTTTTAAAAAGATAAGAAATGTATGTGTGTGGGGGTGAGTGAGTGCGTGTGTGTATGTGTATGTGTGTGTGTTGGGCAGAGATAACAGTTGCAAATAAAAGACAAGGCAAAAAACTTATTTCACAAAAGTTTTTTAAAAGATATTTCAGTGTAAACACTAGGATACCCTGAGGATAAAAACAATTCTTAAGCAGAGAAGGGAAAGCTGCCAACTTCTATAAGTTTTATAGATTGACTTTATCAAACTAAGATCTTAGAAAAAGCACAGATGCTGGAGGAGACTGTAGTAGCAATGATGTTACCCAGGAGAAGGTGGGGACGGTGATGTCTCTCAGTAGACAGCTGAGTGAGAGGAGATAGACAATAGGATGTCTTCAAACATAGGAACTTCACAAAAGAACTGCTGCTTTTAGACATGGCCAGAGCATTGAAAATATATAAAGGCAAATAAAGGTAACTGTTGCTCACATATGGACTGGGCCTGGAGTTCAACTAGAATTAAGTGGACTGAGGAGATTTCTGAGAGTAGTAGAAATCTTGCAATAGGAATAATGGAATTACCAAGGACTGATAAACTACAAATGGTTAAAAAAAGAGCTATAATCAAGGCACCTAGTGAGATATATTAGCTACATGTAAACCATGTTAGTAGAGGTAAAGCAGATCATTTTACATCATCTCTATATTTTCCAATTTACTGCCCCCTTCTTTATAATATTTCTAATATAGTACTTAGTCCTTTTGACAGTAAAAATATTACTATTTATATAGAAGAAATAATGCTGGAGCTAAAAGAGATCTTGGATATGATTTCATGTCATCATATCAAATTACAAAAATATAATTTAAGTTTGTTTTCCAAATCACCTGTCTGGCAATCAAGCAAGAATTTCTAACTCAGAAAATCATCCTTTCTAGAAACTGTGCTTCTTAAAACACTGTACAAGTACCAGACTTTTTGAGAATAAGCACTTTTGAGCATGGCAAATCAGTTTCAGAATTCAAATGTCGCATGAAACAGAATCATTTAAACAGCTATTTTTTTAAAGTATATAAATAAAGGATAAGAAAATCTAAATCCACATCTCCTTTTGGAAAATTTACATTGTTGATATTGAATAATCAGTTCCAATTTTCTGGAACTCCATTACTCACTGCAAAAATCTGGAATAATGGTGATAGGATAGGGAGAAAATGTAATATTTATTTGGAGAGTAGCCAACCTATGCGTTTTCTTGAAGGAAGTATGTGTCTGTATTAGCTTAAAGGAGGCAAGGTTTATTTTGGCTCATGGTTTCAGTCCATGGCTGGCCAGCTCTGAGGCAGAAACAGCATGGAGAAAGGCTGTGTTGGAGGAAAGCTGCTCAGCTCAAGGAATCTGGGGAGCAGAAAGAAGGAAAGAAGTGAAAGAGGCATCAAATCAGGAATCAAACATAGTTCTCAAAGTCATGCCTTCATGAGACACCCAGAAACCATTTTCCTAATCTACTCAGTCTCAAGTCAATTGAGCTAACAATCCATATCAACCACGCACTGCCAATACCACCTGTGCCTCATTCTGAGGGGCTTTGATGGGGCCATTCAGACCTATGAAGGGTTTGTGCCAACAGATGTGCAAAGAGCACTGAAGCCTGACTCCAGTAGCAGGAAGAAAAGACTGATGTGTGTTCCAGGGCAATGGGACAGAAGGGATAGGATCAGACTGAACTTCCTGTATTTCTTGGTCAATAGTTGTATAAGTGTTTTCTAGGCACCAGAAATGCCCCAAACAGAAGAACAAGTGAATCTGGAACCATATGAAATTCTATTCAATAGGACCACCACAGACACTGAAGTGAATACAGCATCATGGACCTGAGTGGAATGAATCCCAGAGATCCAGCTCCTGATATTGACTTCATGAATGTGAGGAGTGGAAAACTTCAGGAAATCAAAGTTCTTGCCAAGTTCTCACTAAAAAACCCTCCAGACAATACTGGAAAATAAGCAGTGAAGTCAAAATTAACTATTACCTATAATACAGAAATTACAAGGAAGAAGCCAAAGGACATAAAGCAGAAGTGAGCTTAAGTCTATGTTAGGTTCCAGTTTTCTTATGGCATGTGCAGTACCTGTTCTCAGACCTGCCTTACATTTTTACTTCCTTTTCTTGTCCAGTTATTCTTCCTTTTCCAAGAGCTTTTCCAGATAAATGTCCTGCAAACTAAACTTATCTAACTGTACTTTCTTAAAATTTGGCCCAGTTGCAAGCCAATACCACTGGAAGATAAGATAGTAATCTCTTTAGGGCCATTCAGTAAGTAACCAGTGGGTGTCTTTGTCCTCTTCGAAGGTGTATTTTCTAGTGGGGCTTTCTGGAAGAAGCAAGGGAGAAATGTAGCAGACATTCTTGTGTTGTGGATTTAAACACAACACTAAGTGGAAATGACTTAATTGAGTCCCACAAGCAGTAATAAGATTTTGCTAAATTGAAAAAATTATCGACTACATGATTCAGATTGCAGTATCATTGAGGACTATGATCTTGGATAGGAAAGAAGAAATTCAGTTAAAATATGGTGGCTAGATTTACTGCAAACATTTTAAAGACATTACTTACTTGTCTAATGTATAAACAAATGAATTAAAACTCTTCTTTTAGCCAGTACTGTATATATGTGATTCATATGACTCAAAGTCTACTATTCATATACAAATCTTCCTGGTATACTTGATTTCATACTTATAGGATGAGCAAATACTGTCAGTGGGAACACAACTTTGGACCTAATCATCTATCTCTCCCAATATGAAATAATATAGTTAAGAAATAAAGGTCAAATAAACACAAAAAATATGTAATTAGTGCTAAGGACAAATAATTGGAGTTGAGGAGAAATACTTGGGAATGAGGCAGATGCTAACATTATTTAAAGTTGAAGAGAGGCAAATTTCACATCCAGGGTTTAAAACAGGGAATATGAGTACATCTGATAAATGGATAAAAATGTAAATGAACATTGGACTCAAATATGGGTAATATAGATACTCTAGAAGATACAGATATCAATTTGGATAGTAATGATGATTTGTGTGATTTAGAGACTGAAAGGAGATAGCAATGGCAGAATCTAAAATCCTTTATACTCAGGCCCTCTGGCATGTTGTTATTTGACTAATTAACTTAAATTGCTGAGATATAACTGAATAAGTTATATCATGAGCTATGACTCATCCAAGCACATGCCATTTAGTAAGGAAATGCAGTTTCATTAGCTGTAAATCAAGAGGTAATGGGATCCTGTAAACAACATTTGATCATAGGAAAGTAACTTTCTAGTTGCTTAAGGAAAATTAATGGCTAAAACAGCATCTTGTCTAACTTGTTAAACAAGTGAATGGAAGACAGAGACTATGAATTCTAATTTTAAATAATAACTCATCTCACATTAGACAATTAATGTTGGTTTCCTTGGTTATAAAATGAAACATATAATGCTCAAGTATCTTATGGGAATAGTATAATGAGAAACTCAAGATGCACACTTACAAAAAACCAAACAGAATCAGCCCACTGCAGACAGGCAGGTCTGTGCATGGCCTACCAAGGTCCCAAGTTGCATGAAAGATGCTGAATCACCCTGCTGCTGACAGGCAGGAACCTGGTTCCACACTACAATGACACAGAGGACACCAGACCACCAGACCAAGGTACTGAGTCCCACTGCTCCCGACCCAGAGGTAGGGGCTTCTGAGCAGTTGTCCCACTGCTCCTTGTCCAGAGGAAGAGGCTTCCCAGTAACCATCCCTCCTGCTGCTCCCAGCCCAGAGGAAAGGGCTTTTGGGCCACCTTCTGTCCCACTGCTCCTGGTTCAGAGAAAGGGGCTTCCCAGCCACCATCCCTTCCGCTGCTCCCAACCCACAGGAAAGGGCTTTTGGGCCACCATTCCTACCTCTGCTCCCAGCCCCAGTCCCATCTCTCTCAGCTCGGAGGAGGTAATCTGTGCAGGCGCTAACAACCCCCCACCCCAGCTGAAATGAGAAAACATGTAAATAAGTCTCAAGACCAGCCTTCCAGATCACCTACAGCAACCCCAAAGGGAAATGAGATGGAACACTCTGATACTCAACTACCTGGACCCACTGAACTGGCAACGAAAGGGGATCTGGAAAAAATGAAATCAGAAATA
>NW_004624757.1:24817760-24843740 GCF_000247695.1 Heterocephalus glaber
AGCTACTTTGCTTTGGGAGTTCCGTCTGGCCAGACTAATAAAGGTCTGTTTTACTTTCCAACTTGTCTGGTGTGTTCCCTCCCAGGTGTTCTTCATTGCAGTCAGCTCCTCAGAGCGTTTGGTAAGGCCCACGGTCTTACAAGGTAACAAACAAAATGTACATCAACAGAAAAAGAGAAGTGAATGGTGGTGTGATAGTTAACTGTTAGGTCGACTTTAGTAAGAAAGTCAAACTTAGTGGCTTAGCATAGTTCTGGGTATGACTGAATGGATCTAATGAAGTGAGAAGACCTACCCTGGGTGTGGGTGGAACAAACCAATAGGCTTGTGGTCCAAATAGAATTAAAAAGGGAAAGAAGGAAACTTGCTTTTCCTGAGGAGCTCCTGTCTTCACTTTCACCTTGAGATTCCATCTCTGGGGTTCCAGTTCAGAGTCTTAGGCTTGCTGACATGGATACACACAGGACTCTACAGTGTGCTGTGGCCATCTCATTTTGACTGGATCCTTCAGATCTCCAGTACACAGACAGGCCTTATGTATTCCTCCACCTCTGACTCTGTGGGCAGCCATTGCAAGCTTACCCTATAGATCCATATGCTGTATATATTTGTGTGTGTGTGTGTGTGTGTGTGTATATATATATATATATATATCCTATATTAAATCTGTTTCTCTAGTGAACACTGATACAGGTATTATTTTTCTTTTTACTGTGCTTTTGGAGCACAACTGATATTTATTAACACAACAGATATTTATTTACATGTAAAAGCATGAACACATTTTACAAACATAATTATAAACAAAAATTCAGGCATAAAAAAGCAAATACCATATAGTTTCATTTTCTATAAAATGCAGAAATAGATGTAATTAGCCTACAAGGAAAGAAACCAGGCAGTTACTGTCTCCAGAGAAAAAGCAGACAGAGACTGGGAGGAGCATGGGAGGGTCCTCTGCCTACCTTAGTTTCTTTCCTTGTATCTCTTGTTCTGGGTGATGGAGATACAATTACATTCACTCTGCAAAAAACAAGCTGCAAAATTAGGATTCATGAACTTTTCTTTAGGTAACTATTTTTCAACATAAAGTTCACTTAAAATTCAGAGCGAAACATTTCTAAAAATGTTTCAGTTTATTATAAAAATTTTTCTATTTTTTTAAGCTTTAAAAATACAGAAAAAAAGATGTTAGTCTTTTCTGAAAACATTCCAAACAGCCTTAAAGTAAAAGTGGAAGATCTTCTTTAGCTTGGGGCATGCATTCTCTCCACTGGACTGCACTCTTCCTCAGAGCTCCTGCTCCCTCCACCCACCCTCCCTCTCCTGGCTTGGCAGCCAGCCATTCCTCTGACCTAGGAGCCCACCGCCCTTCAGGTACTTGGCCTACAGGCTTCCTTCAAAGGAGGCCTGGCTCTCAGCGAGGTCTTCCTTAACCTCCCTATCTAATATTCTAATGCTCTTCCACAGTATCATTCTGTACTCTGTTTCTTGCTTGTCAAAGTAATTATTTATCATTGTACTCATTAGATCTTACATGTTCCTTCCAAATTAAGATGTAACCAATTCTTTGGAAGCATGGCTTTTGTCTATTTTTTTCTTTTGTCTTTTTCTTTGGGGTCATTTATTTGTCAGGTTTTTTATTAGTACAGTACATGTTTGCAGTATTTAAGGATTACATTCCTTGTGGAGAGTTGTTACATGTTCACAATACATCTCAACTCTTTGTCCTCTTTCCCCTTCCCTCCTTTTGTTCTCCCTCCTTCTCTTGATCCCTTTCCCATTTGAAAAAAATCTATCTCACTACTTCCTGTTGGTTATTTTTTTCTGCTCTTTATATTGTGTTTCTCCTAAAAGAGAAACCTTGCATTATTTAAGCCTGTGTGTTTGATTTACTTCATTTAACTTTATGATCTCAAAGTGCATCCATTTTCCTACAAATGACCCAAATTTATTCTTCTTTGTGGGAAAGTGGTTTTTTAAAAATATTGTCTTCACCTGTAATGCTGACTGATATGTAGTAGGCATTCAGTTAATGAAGAAGTAGATTAATCAGTTTTCCTCTCCATTTTAATTTAGGGGTGAGCTTAGATCTTTTAGTAAATGGATAATTGTCAAATGAGAATAACCTGTGGATTAACTAAATTATGACTAGCACTGAGAGGAAGAGTCCAAGATAGCATAATATTTACTAACATTACACAAATAGTTTGGCTTAACACTGGCTAGTTTACCAGATCACAATTTTCAACCTAATTTGGTAGAAGGATATCACTGTTGAGGTTATAGGAAGTAAGAAAGGTCACTACTTATTTCTTCTTAAAATAATTGTCTCTATGATGCAAGAACAAACTACATAAGGATGTAGCTTTCTCATTAAATAAAATGGTTTATGCAATGGAATTTGAGATCAATTTCTTGAACTAAAATTTAATATAAACAATGAGATAATTGGTGGAACAAATTGGATAGAATTTGCCTATTTTCTCTTATATATGAGTATATGGCTTTCCCACATAAATGATCTGCATTTTTATTCAATATGATTTATATATGATTTTTTTCTCTGGCCAAGTGTGAATTGAATATTTTGATAGAAAATTACCCTCTGCTAATCTGCATATTTGTCCAAAAATCTTCTAGATCACTCTATAAATGTATCTTACACTTCAATTTTAAACAATGTTATAAATTATGTATTGTCACAAACATGAATTTATTATTAAATTTGATATTAGAATTTCCCTTTTGCAAAGACTTCTATTAAAATGCGTTGGTCTGACCACTTCTGAATTACAGTACTTATGTAATCCTCTTTTATAGTTGCCTGATTCGTTTCTTCATTACAAACACTTCATAATAAGTACTCATAGTCTCCTTGTCCCCTTCATCAGAATGGTCCATGACCTTCTAGAAAGTGTTTCCATGGCACTACAGCTAAACACAGCAGGGCAACTTTCATTGATTTATTATTTTATTAGGATTTGAAATCATCATTATGGAAGAATGTTCACCAGGTTATCCTGTTCAATCAAGATAGAGATTAAACTGAGTAAGACACTTTCATCTGGAACCCAAGTTGTTAAACTTCTGTAATTTTCATCATTTTGTTTTTTACATTTAAACCTCTAGTCTGAAGCTACTCTCTCATTTTTCTCTGCCCTCTGGGTACTCCACCACTTTTCTTACTTCTGTGATTCTAAAGTTTTGCTTTATTGGCTTTAAGATTTGTTATTAGGATTGGTCTTTCAGGTTGCAAATTTAAAATATTCTAGCAATGTTAGATATTTCCACACTTTTTGTCAATGTATTATGAATCACAATGTATATTAAGGTCAGAAGGTCAAGTGCCTGTGAGTCTGGGCAGGTGGTAGAGTATGGTGAGCATTGAGCTCTGCCTTGGACCTATCTAAGTGTGGCTATGGTCACCTGTCATGCTCATAGTGCTATCTCAGTGACCACAGGGCCTTCACACAGGCAGTGCTGGAGAAATATTTGTCAGTGAGCTCTATTTGTTTGTTCATTTTGTTTGACATTCACACATCCAAATTCCAAATATCCTTTGCTGTCCATTTACTTCTATTAACCTTAAAATTTCTCACTAAAATAATTTCAATTAAAATACAACCTTTGAAAATTCTTCCGAGTAGATTATGGGGTTGGAAATAATGCCATACTACAATATTATTTCCCATTAAAAATCTATATTTTTAAGATATTAGCTAGTACACCCTCCAATCTACAGGTTGCACATCTAGGAATTAAAGAACTTGGAAAAACTGTGCCTGCAGTAATTAGGTGTAGATTTGATTGTCATTCTTCTCTAAACAATACAACTACTTATGTGACATTTACTTTGCATTACATCTTGCAAGTAATCCAGAGAGGACTTAGAGTCAGCAGGAGGATGTATGCAGGTTCCTCACCAACAGTGCACCATTTCAGAAAAAGGACTTCAGCATTTCTGGAAACACAAGTACAGTTCCCAATAAAACAGGAAAAATATACATTATTTTCTCTCCATCACTTCAGCCCCTTTATAAGAGAAAAATGACTCTCAAGGGTTTAATAACAATATTGGTGAAAATTATAGGGAAAAAGTAAGTAAAATCATGACTACATGGAAATTATTTTGACAGATGGTAATACGTAACATAGTCATTGGCAAACATAAAAGCTTTAACACAAGAAAGAGCTGCATCTTTCTTCATTAGCCTATAATGAAAAGGTGCTTACAAGGACAAAACTTTAATGATATGTTAAATAAAACTCTTTCTATATTGTTTTGGGAAAATTGGCATGGGCTGATACTCTGGTTAAAAAAAATAGATATAGAATTTAAATATCTTCTAAATACTCTGAGGTAGATACATAAACAATATCAAATAATTTTTTCACCCTCTTGAGTAAAGTATGTTACCATAAGTGAAATAAAGAATGCCAGAAAGTGCTCCAAAAGATTTATATACTCTGCTTGCCCTTTTTAGTTAATTAAATGACCTCAATAAAATAGAGGGCATTCATTTTTAAATCTCAGTATCTCAAGACATTAGATTAGATCTGAAAACCAAAACCCACATGGTCATCTAGCTACTAGGGGAAGGTGATTTTATGGGTGGATTGATTTGGGTTTTTATTTCATCTATTTTTTTCATTAACTTTTTGTCTTACCACTAATTTTAGTATTCCTTTTAGAAAAGAGCTTGGAAAGATCAACTCTTTTTACTTAATTTTTAAAAATTCTAATGAGAGAGAGAGAGGAGTAGGGACAGGAGGGAAAGAGTGCTAAGAAAGGTAGAGAACACATATTAAACTTTTGGTTAATATTAGCTTTGTAGATGTCTTTATAGTTTGTGTCCCTATGGGCTGTTAGCCTATAAAATCAATTATTTCGGGATTAAAACCCTCTATTGCAATCAGATGTTAAAAGAAGAGATAAAAAGATGAGAAGAAAGGTTAGGCTTTTTGTTGTTTTGTTGTGAAGCAGAAAGGCAGATAGGTATCCTGCAATGCACATCTCACACATAATCCAACCTCTGGCTTTCCAGGCAGCCTGTGGGCATCCCAGAAGCTGTCCAGAGCAGCTCCCCAAGTTCTAGGTGGTGCTAGAGGGTAGACTGGTCACCAGGACTGCAGCACTGTGGAGCCTTCCTGCAGAAAGCTTTCTGAAATCCCAGGACACTAGAGAGGGAGATCAGGTGGGAGGCACCAAGTAGGAACATGAAGTGTGGAAAGGTTTGGTTTTCAAAAACTAGTTTCAAGTCTTGTGCCATGAATTCATGAACTAGATTTTCCCAAGTGTTTGCAACTTTTACCCTTTATGTGGAATTTCCAGAGTGGGTCTGATAGAATGAGTGTTCTATCACTACTATGCAAAAAGCTTTCTCATGTGTTATACATTTTTCTACCCTTTGCCTACAAAATGGTATTACATATGAACCTAAAATATCTTAGAAAAAAATAAATATGGAAAGCTAATTTCAAACAGTCTCCTGCTATTTTTTACAGAGAATTTTATAGCACTGTATTTATATAAGTGAAACTTAACATATAAATAGTTGTCTTAGTTACTTTCTCGTTGCTGAGACAAAATACCCAACACTCAAAGTTAAAAGGGGAAAAGTTTATTTCGCTCACAGTTTGTAGAGGTTTCACTCCATAATCAGCTAGCTCCAAGGCAGGGTGGCATGGGAGACTTTGCAGAGGAGAAGTTCATGGCAAGCAGCAGACAGCAAAAAATCCAGAGAATCTTAACAGCATCTTTCTGCCCCTTTTATCTTATGCAGACGACCTAGGGCAGCCAGCACTCATCCTTAATCCAGTGCCCTTGAGCCTAGCACTCCACCATGAATCAATTCTAGCATTACACTCTAGATCCAGCCACCTCTGAAAAAGCCCCACCTATGACCACATGAGGCTTTGGGGGGACATTTAGACACAGCCATAACAATAGTGTAGCATAATTTTTTATGCTGTGAAACAAATGATTTATTAATGCATTGGTTATTTTTAAAGATTTTTAAAAAATAAAAATGTCTTATTGTATAGGGAGGTAGGAAAATATTTTGCTATACCTGAAACATAAATCACAGTGTGCTCTTCCACAAATATCAAATTGCTCTCAATATCCCTCAGTTTTACTTATATTCCTTTTTTACCATGACCTACCCCATCACAAAAACATTACCTATTATATAGCTATTGCTATTTTAATCAGGCTATTTTATCAAAAACTACCAATATAAAAAACCTAATATAAAACTGTCAGGTAAAAGGCTGAAAACCAAGACCAGACCAGGCCACAACAAGCCTTTATTAGGGGAACAGACCTGCCGGATTGTCTCTGAACAAAAGAGAGACAAAAGCAATATAGCCAGGACAGCAAGTGCCTTTTACAGGAGCAGGGGTGGGCCTTGTAGGAGCAGAGGTGGGGTTGAGTGAGGTAGTGGCTAGGGGCTGGAGGAGCTTGTGACGTCACTAGTTGCTAGGAGGAGAGCAAGTATTAGCTTACTCTTTTGGTGGGAGTAGGGGCCTGTTGGAAAGAAGGTAGCTATTATATACACCAGACACCCTAAATTGGAGGGAAATCTATCAAAAACAAATAATACCAAAATTAAAAGACAGACCACAAAATTTTTTGTAGACTTTCATAAAATTATTTGCCAAAGTCTTAAACAATATCCTTATATTGCTATTGTTGAGGAAGTGGTTGCTTTTTGTTGTGCAGACAGTGCACATGGAATAAGAGGAGAGCTGCCCTCGGGAGACACTGTACTGGGCCCCTCAGGAGTGTTATCTCCTTAGTGTCCATCACCCTTTCAAGCTCTGTGCTGAATCTAAAGTTGGGTGCTGTCAGAGGGACGTTAGTGATATATAAACATGGAATCTTTTGTGATATAAAATCTTTATCCTTATTTATTTATTAGAAGAAATCAACTGACCCATATTGAGGGTCCAAGGAAGGATTCATGTCCAGCTCCCTTCCCTCCTTCAAAATTGCTGGAGGGCTTCTGCCTCCTGGCAGGGAAGCAGATAAGATAGTTTTGTTTCCAATGGAACCAAATGATCTTCCAGGGTAGGAAGAGACATGGTATTGTTTGTATGTTTTCTTTTTTCTTATTTTGTTTTAAACATGCCTAATTTGAGAATGAAAGGGGAAATAAATAGCAACCAAAAGATCAAGAATGCCTGAGGGAAGGAAGTAGACCTAGGGCAGGGCAGCCATCCCAGAGGATTTTTGGGTGCCTCAGAGACACCCAGAGCAGCAGCAGCCCCAGTGGCTGCAGTGTGGTCACTTCACACACTGTGCATTTGCTCTCACTGGCCTCCTGCCTCCCGCCAGCCACGGGAGAAGTATGAGCTCCACAGCACAGACTTCTTCTCTGACTGTGTGCCCATAGATGTACCTTCCTCACCACATGCCAAGGTATCTGTGAGACCACATGTGTGCTGTATTCTGTGTATTTGTTCTGCATAAAGTGAACATTGTTTGCGCCATGTATAAAAGTGGAGTCTACTGTTATCACCATGAGTACAGTTAATTAAGGTAGAAAGTATACTTTTAGCTGAATGTGAGAGTGCCCAACTGTGTGGTGACAAATTTTCCCCAACAGTTGAACTCTTGTGTGTTGTGAATGCAGGGTGCACACAGATGAGGTAGATTATTCAAGCTTAGGTTCTATCTCCAATGACTGGGCTACGATTTTAGCTTGTTTCTTAGCTTGCTTTGTATTGTGATATGGAAGATTTAACTACATTACTTATTTTGAGTAATGATCTGAGAAAATGATCTTCAAATACTTTGATCTGTAAAACTGGTCAGGGAAGGTCAAGTTTTTCAAAAGATGCCAAATTCTGTGAGCTGGAAGTTAGTAATTTTATTCTGTTGCCAAATATGGCCAAGAGAAATAGAGTTCCAATCCTAAAAGATGTTTGTGAATGAGAAGAATTAATATAAGTTTTTAAATAAGAAAAAAAGCAAGAGCTATAACATAATAATGGGGACAATAAGGAAAAAAAAGGAGAAAGAACTGATTATCAATGAGTAATAAAACATCAGATTATCAGTAAAGGCATGGAAGTGTTAGAATGGGGACAGCAAAAGTAATTATTTGTTCTGGGACCTTAGACAAGTTATATGCTTCAATTTTTCCACTTATAAAAAGGTTGACCCATCTAGGTTATTGAGATAAATAAATGTGAGTTTTGGATTATTTTTCATTTAGTGGTGATTTATTGATCATTTGTAATGTACCCGACTCTTCTATATACTTAGGAAAACCAAATATCAGAATAGAGAAATGTTCCTGCCCCCATGGAGGCTATATGACAATGGGAAAAAAGTCAATATTTTATGAAATATGCAGGATAGTAAGTACCAAGAAGAAAATATAAGCAGGGAAGTAGCATAAAGAAAATAAAGAAAGTTTACACATAAAACAGTTATTGAGAAATAATTATTGGGAAGGAAAAATTTGAGGAAGTTAGGCATAAATCATCTATTGGGGAGAAGAATGTTACATGCAGAAAAATATCAGGTGCAAAATCATGATCTAAAAATGTCCCCAAGTGTTTGAGAAGCAGCAATGTCCAAGTGATTGCAGTGAGATAAAAAGGGGTCCAAGTGGAAGCACTGTGTATGAGGAGCAATGCTAGGCTAGGTTACGTGGGGCCATGAAGTCAGTCAAAATATTGTCATTTTCTCTGAGCAAGATGAAAAAGTCCTACAAAGGGTGCCTCACAGAAAATAATCTTGTCCTTAAGCAAAATGAATAGGATTCCTCTGGCTGTGGTAGCAAGAACAGACTGAGAGGCAAGTGTGGAAGAGTGGAAAACAGAGAGGAGCTTATTATACATATTTAAGCAGAACATAAATGTAGGTGCTATGCTAGACAGTAGAAGTGAAACTGAGGGGCTGAGGATTGAGCTCAGTGTTCCACCAGCTGATTCACAAGCGCGAGGTCCCAAGTTCAATCCCCAGTACCAAAAAAAAAAAAAAGAAGAAGAAGAAGAAGAAGAAGAAGTGGAACTGAGAAGTGGTTGATTTATAGATGGAGACTGAAGACTGGTGAGCAGGATTTGCATGGACATACAATGACATTTAAAGTCATTAGTGACTTTAGAAAATTTTATATGTTCTTTGGCTTATTAGTCTGGTTTTTAGTCTGCATATATGAGATTAATTTTATACATCATATAAGATAAATGAATTTGATGCTGCAAAAATAAAAGAGGAGGTGGAGGAAAGGGCAAAACAAACTGAAATGTGTTATGTACATATACTAATTACATTGTCAAGTAAATCTAATTGTTATGTACTGCAGAGATGTACTAATAAAATTTTTTTAAAAGACAGTTACCACTGCCTAAAATAAGAAAGTGGCTGCAGTTTTGATGAGGCTGGGAGCAGAGTTGGGGTGTAAAGATGAGAATGAAGAAAATTCCATATGAAATGAGAGATGGCCTTTCAGTGGTTAGGTAATGGTGTCAGACAGGCAGTTGTCCATATTTGTTACTGAGCATGATAGGTTTGCCCCTTGGTAACCACACAACCAATAAGCAAAAACAGAAGATAAAAAAGTAAACGAAAGTTTATTACTTGCTGCCAGTAAGATAAGCACTGAATATGATTCCTAAAGCAGAGTCTATCTGAACACAGGAAACAGGGTGATTTTATTGGAAATACTGCATTTTCATACTGCAAAGACTTGTCATCACACATAGAGGTGGGTACATTCCTGATCATGCTTCTTCATATATCATATGTTCCAAGGTGGCAGATGGGAACATCCCCAGAGTGGAGAATTTAGCACTATAATGAGATTATAATGAGAAAAGTCTACTCAAGGTCAACTACAAGACAGACTCAGCACAACTCTGCCATAAAGAAAAATAAAATTGCATCATTTCTAGGAAAATGGGTGCACCTTGAAAGCATAATGTTAAGTGAAATAAATCACACACAAAAGCTTAAATATCACATAGTTTCTCTTATATGAGAAACTCAAAGTAAGAGTTATTTAAAGAGCAAAATAAAAGATAACAGGAAGTAGGAAGGTAAGTCTTGCAAACAAGAAAGGAATCAAGAGATGGAAAGAGGGGAGAAAAGGGAGAGGGGAAGGAGAAGAAAAAAATTAACATGTGTTGTGTACATGTACCAACTCCACACAATGAATTGTCAATATGTAATACAAACATGAATTTTGACTGGTGGAAACCAGTCTCATAATTTTCTGGAAAGGACCTTTTCCAAAGCAAAAATGAAACTTGAAGACATGTTAAGATATTAGCAGTCATTTAAAAAGGCAGCTGATTCTTCTCTTTGCCTCTAAAAGTTTCTGCCTAGCAGCTAATATATTGTATGTGTGAGGTGTTTAACACTCAGTAAAGTGCTTAATAACTACTGGTTACAATTAGACATTCAAAAAAAAAAAAAACAATTAGACATTCAGTCTCCCTTAGTCACAAGAAATACATTATTGGAAAGAGATTAGACATTATCCCCCACCTTATTTTGCAATACTTCCCTAAATTTCAGGTTTTAAAAATTGTCAGTATTTTATATTTATTTGAAAATTGGATCCAAGTGCTCCAAAATATCAGAGGATACTTTTGTCATTATTTTTTAATAGAGCATCCCATGTCTTTGCATTCATGTCATCTCACTTTTTTCCCTTACTATACATTTGCTGTATATTCCCTCCATGCAGGTGGTACCCAAACATAATACATTTCAGTTCCTTTCTTCAGACTCTTTCTTGTGCTTCCCTCCCTCGATCTCTTGATCAATTTCCCATTTGCAAAACATCTGTCTCCTTACTTCTTATTATCTATCTTTTATTTTGCCCTTTATTTATAATTTGGGTTCCTCATATAAGAGAAACCATGTGATATGTGTTGCATGTCTGATTTAATTCACTTAATATTATGGTCTCAAAGTGCATCAATTTTCCCACAAATGACTGAAGTTTATCATTCTTTATGGCAGAGTTGTACTCTATTCTATGTAAAAACCACATTTTCTCATGGCATTCATCTAACGATGAGCATATTAGCTGCTTCCAGGATTTAGCTGTTATGAATTATACTGCTATAAACATGGACATGTATGTATCATTGTAATACAGTGTCTTTAAGTCTTTGAGGAAGATACCTAGAAGGGGGAGAGCTGGATCAAATGGAATTTCTGCTTTTAGTTTTTGAGGAATCTCCATATTGATTTTCTTAGTGGTTGCACTAGTTTACATTCCTGGCAAGAATGTAGAAAAGTACCTTTTTCCTCAAAGACTCATCAGAATTAATTTTGATTTCTTAATGAGGGCTATTATTTTTGGAGTAAGATAGATACCAGTACTGTTTTTATTTTCATTTATCTAATGGCCAGCAATGTTGAACATTTCTTTATGCACTTATTGGCCATTTTTGTTTTTATGAGGTGTCTATTTATTTCCTTTTCCCCTTTTTTGGGATTGGTTCTTTTATTCTATTTTTTTTTTTTTTTAGTTCTTTATACATTCTAGATATGTCTTCTGTTTGAGGAATAGCTGGCAAATTTTTTCCCATCCTTCAGGTTTTCTTCACTCTGTTGCTTTTTTCTTTTGCAGTGCAGAAGCTTTTTATTTTGATATGGTCCCATTAGTTGATTTGTGTTACTATTTCCTGTGGAACTGAGGTTTGCTCAGGGAGTCCTTGCCTGTACCTATGGTTTCAAGAGTTTTGCCTATTTTATCTTCCAACATATGTTTGTTTTCAAATTTTTAATTCCTTGATCCACTTTGATTATACTACATGGCTCTAAATTCAAAATTCTGCATTTGGCTAGCCAATTTTCTCACCAGTGTTTACCAAAGAGGCTCTCTTTCTTCCAGTATGTATTTTTCCCCCTTTGTCAAAGATCAAATAGTTAAATGTGCTTGGGGTTGTTTTTGCATCCTCTGTTCTGTTCCATTGATCCTCATGTCTACTTTTGTGCCAGACCATGCTGTTTTTATCACTGTAGCTTCATAATATAACTTTACACCTAAAATTGTGAATTTACTCTTGTTACACAGCATTGCTTTTGCTATTCTGGGTCTCTTCTGGTTCTATATAAATTTTTAGATAATGGACATTCTTGTCTTGTACCTGATTTTAGAGGGAAAGTTTTTAGTTTTTAATATGATGTTGGTAGTGATTGATCATAAATGACTTTTGTAAGATTAGGATAATGTTTTTCTGTACTTATTTTCTTCATTTTTTTTTTTTTTATCACGAAACGGTGTTGGATTTTGTTAAAGGCTCTTTCTGTGTCCATTGAGATAATTACATGATTTTTGTCCTTTCTTCTGTTTATGTAATATTTTACATTCATTGCTTTGTGTACATTGAGCCACTCTTGCTTCCCTGGAATGTACCCTACTTGGTGATGATGTGTGATCCTTTTGGTGATTTCCTGCATTTGCCATTTCTTTGGACCATTTAAAAACTGCAAGTCTGCTGAACTAAGTTCCTTGGAATTAACAGTTTTGCTAAAGCTTATTTTCATCAGTATTGGTGAATGTTTGTGGAGTACTTAACCACATTGTATGTGCACTGTTTCTGAGTCTCATAATTTAGTAAAGACATATTTTTAGCTCTGTTCACAGATTGAGAACCTGAGGCTCAAAGAGAATGAGTGGACCTTCCAAAATTCAAACTAGTACCCTGTATGTTACAGCTGAGCTTTCACTGTCATACTGCCTCAGTTTGCAAGCACAAATGCTTCTTCTACATTTGTTCTAAAAATGAATCTTTATTTTCATTTTCCTATTTGTTTTCATTATTTATATTCATTTTCACCAATGTATATGCCTATCAAAGTCATGCTATCCTCCTATCATTTTGTAACTACTTGTGTCACATACATATAGAATCTTCTATTTATATGTGTGTGTTATAAATGTACAAATAATTGATGCCCTGGAAACCCTGTAGTAAAGAAGCTAGAGTGACTCACTGAAGTTTTCCAAATGTTACACTACTTGCTTTCAGGGAGTAGAATGCTGAGAAGTTTTACACATAAATTTCTGCTTTGACTTCCTACTGTACTATTTCATTTCAACCCCTAAATATTTGAGAATAGTAATATGAACAGAACTACCCTGACCTTTCAAAAGTATGTACTTTTCCATTCATGACCTTTGTATATCTATCATAAATGCATGCCTTTTCAATATTTCCATATTAATATACTAAACCTTAATTTCCATCATTTCAGAATTCAAAACTATGGATATTTACTACTCCATAATATAGTTTGGTAAACATTACAATTTTTTGCATTGTAGAATGTTTTCTCTAATATTATTTTTAATTATTCAATTTTCTTCTTGTTTTGGAAGTTCCTTAGTTGCAGACTTAAATTCCTTATAGCATTTTTTACGCTGATATAGTTTGACATAATCCCTGAATACTATTCTTATGTAAAGAGAGATATAATACCTGAGGAAAGAAATTCTAAATAAGGACTTAGTGCTAAGCCATTCCTTAGGCTTTCCCCTCCATTGACTTTCAATATATTTCCCTTCCTTGTCTTCCATCATCCCACCTCTCTCTTCTCTTTCACCTTCCCTCCTTCTCCCCTCTTGCTCTTCCTTCCCATGTTCTCATTATTTACCCCTATTTGATAGACATTTATCACAATGGTGATATTCTGATAACATTCTCACATATTTCTCTGGGGGAAACATGTTTGCATGTACCTGTGCACCAGAAAGTTTCTAATTCACTTTTTTCTTTGAATCTTTTCAATGTTCTTATGGCAAATTTACTTGCTCTATTGGTGACAAGTTAGTGCCATTTTTTTCTAGCAGCAATATAAGTGGTATTTATGCTTGTTCATGAATGTTCAACAGTGACCTTCATGCCTAGAATATTTTAATCTTCTTCCAAAACACACACACACACACACACACACACACACACACATTACTGAAATCTATACCACTTGCACTTGAAACTGTTTGGTAATACAAATTACCAAATTACCTACTTGTACTTAATCTACCTACTTGTACTTTATCTATCTCATACACTGAAAAACTGAAAACATATTTCACTACTTCCTGATATCAATATGAACCATAAAATCTAAATGCTAGCTAGTATGGGAATGGGAGAGAAAATTGACTTGTGCTTAATAAATTCATCCCCATTCTGAGATTCACTCATCCTTAGTTTTATTTCTACCTTTGCCATTGACATTCATTGAAATATTAAACAATCCAATAAACCTGTATCAAAAGCCATTTACTCATTTTTAGTGTAGAAATAATAAATACTCAACAAGTACCTACTTCATTGTAGCCTAATATAAAGTACAATATTTTATGCATTACAGGATTTTTTTGATCATGATTAGGTTTTCTTCTCACAAAGTCCTATTTAATTTCTTGAAGTAAAACATTGAAAGTTTTATTTAAATACATTTAGGAAGACTAAAGACCACATATTAAGAATAAGCAAAGCTACATGTCCTTCCTTTTCATGTATTCCTATCATCATAGTGAACCTACCATGCAAACCCCTGGACCTATTGTGAGAGCATGGAGGGGTAAAGCAGAGCCCTACTGTATTAAACGCTTTTCAGTCTCTGGGATAAAATATCTAATACTTGCAACTTAAAGGAGGGGAGGTTTTAACTTGCTTCATGGATTCAGAGGATTCAGTTTATGGTCATCTGGCTCCAGGATGGATATGACATGGTAGAAAAGTATGGCAGAGGAAAGCTTAGCCCATGACACCAAAGTAATGGTTGATGGGGGGAGGAGAGGAGAGGAGAGGAGCTAGGGACAGGAACATACTCATTCAGTTCATGCTCCCAGTGATCCAGCTCTTTCTGACCAGGCCCCACATACCCATAGCACATTCATGAATTAATGAGTTCATTAATGAATTAATCCAAAAATAAGTGTACACTCCATTTGACCCATTTATTTATGAAAGCCCAACTATGAATATAGGAAACTTTTAGGAAACATTTTAGATACTAATAACCTTCCTGTTTCTTATTTCTCTCTATCTCCCCTACAATCTCAGTGCTTCCTAATATCAAGAGCCTAAAATTTGAATAATAGCAGTCAGAATTTATTGAGTGGTTGTAATTTGCTAATTATCATGGAAGCTTTTTTGTGTATACTAATCATTTACTTTTCACAATAATCCTAAGAAACCATTGATATACTAAGTACAGGAGATCACAAATAGTGTTTGGTAAAGATGTCACAGATACTAAAAATATAACTTGCACTAAAAATTAATGTTGATTAATCCCTCAGCCTATATTTTGAGTAGTCCACAGTTACAAATTTAGCGTTTAGGTATCATTTTCCAAGTACTAGAAAATTGAGATTCCTGAAATTAAATGGTTAATGATTCATATTAGTCTGTTCTCTCTGCTAGGCCTAGCTCTAATGCCAGGGATATCTTCCTGTTCCTTGTCAGGAAGCAGTAGACACCATTTTCATGATCTCATGATCTAGTTGATTTGTAAATGTTGGCGCTATATACTTGAAGGAGCTCACATACTGAAGTTTCATTTCTCATATTCAGTTTCCAGATCTGCTCTTTCAAGCACCAGCCCCTTCTGATTCCACCAAACACCTTCCTGGATCACTGCTGAACCTAGCTCTCTGACTGATGAGTCATCTTACCTGCCTGAATTTCCTTTACATATCACTTGAGATGATTCATAATTAAGACTTCTTAGATTTATTTAAACAATCACATATTTCCATCAAATCTCTGGGATCTTAGTCCCTCTGATGGACCCTATTTCTAATACTTGTTGAACTTTTCATAAATATTGTTCTGTAATATTCTAGGACCAACTAGGCACTGAAGGAGTAAGGGGACATAGCCCCACAATTGCAGTTCCTTTTGGAAATAATAATCTAATGAGGTGACAAAATACAAATCAAGAGAATTAGAAAACAATCTGATTAAAAGTTGACATGGTGTTATTAAAGAATCCAAGAGCTCTCTCATAGGGAAAAGTGTAGGTTTGGTAGTTATCAACTTAGCAATATAGTCATAAAAGACTTTTATGAGGAATTTAATTTGAAACCTGAAAATGTATCAGACATATATGTAAAAGTTAATGGAATAATATTGCAAGAAGACTTCTGTGTAAAATGTAAAAGCAACAAAAGAACTCAGCATGTTCCAGAAACAAATGGTGTCTGGTGTGAGGTGATCAGAGCCACTAGATGAAATTAGACTGATCAATAGAAGCCATGTTAAGCCTTGCAGGCTTGGGGAAGTCTGGTCAGATTGTGCTTATTTTTAAGTAAGGTATTAATGAAAGCTAATTTTGGTTTTGTGAAAATTTTTCTAGCTGCTTAATAAAACAAATAGCCTGGAAATGATGTGTATATACAGAAAAAATTTAGGAAAGCTCTTCTTCAGTGACATGGGCTCAAATAATGACTCTAGAATTGAGGCCATGAAAGTTCCCATATCTGTGTGATTAAATAACATTAAGACTAAGCTAGAATGTAGGTAGAGAGAAACAGAGTGACACCAAGATTTCTTTTCTGACTAACTGGGTAGATCATAATGCAATTTAATTAGATAAGAATATCTACAGGATTGGGGTGGACTTAAGAAGTGAAGTCAACAGTTTAAATTCAGACATGCTCATTTTTGAGGTGTGTGGAAACATTCAGGTAGGAACATCAATTAATAATTGCATCCATGAATCCATAGTTCTGAGGAGAGCTCTGAACTGTAAACAGAAATTTGAGAATTTCAGCATATTCCCTGGGAATGAATAACTTTAGAAAAATAATACAGAAACAGAAGAAAGAAGACATCATAAAATTCTAACTAATTCCACCATCTAACATAGAGAAATTACTAAAAGAAGACTCAGAAATGGCCAGTGAAGTAGAAGAAAATCCACAAGCATGTCTCTGAAGCCAGACAAGCTAAGGATGGGATCGACTTGATCAAACTTTGTAAAGAGGTCAAAGGAAATAATGGTGCTGTTGGTTTTGAATTCTCACACTTTCATTGTACCAGTCTTTTTTGTGTCATTTTTATTTTTTATTTAACATATGTTAATAATCCTAACAGAGTTCAGATTTCTCAGGGAATTCAGGTAAAGCAGAGAGAATAACTGGTTATTAATACATGGTTATTAAACACAGCTATTTAATCTATGGAGTGTTCTAAAACATGAAGTTAATCTATTTTCAAATGTTTTTGTGAAGATGCTTCCTACAATTATTTTAAAAATAATAAGCATGTTAAAAATAATTGTAGCTTAAGAGATGTGTCTCCCTTATCAATTTTGGCCAGCTATCTAAATTCTGAACTCTTTACTGAAATTTGGCATACTGAATCTCCCTAAATATAAGTGAGGTGTCTTTTGACATATAGGCTTTTCTTTCACGTTGTATAACAATGATCAATGATTTCATAAAAGATATGAGATTGTCATTGTTAGGTAAAAAAGCTGAAAACCAAGACTAGACCAGTCCACAACAGGCCTTTATTGCAAGGATGATCTGCCAGGCTGTCTCTGAACAAAGGAGAGACAAAAGCATTATGGCCAGAGCAGGCAGCTCTTCTTATAGGATCTGGGGTGGGGTTCAGTGAGGTAGTAGCTAGGGAATGGAGGAGCCTGTGATGTCACTTGTTAGGAGGAGAGCAAGTATTAGGTTAGGTTACTCTTTTGGTGGGAATAGGGGCATGTTGGAAAGAAGGTAGCTATGATATACATCAGCCACCCTAAATTGGAGGGAAATCTGTCATTTCAGGCTCTTGTTTTATGGTTGGCCAAAGGTCTCTTCTTCTGGAGCTGCTTCAAGCTGACAAAGGGGCGAAAGTTAGGCCTAAACCTGAATCTGATGGGGGCAGCAGTAGGTGGGGGCTTTTTCCCTCTGCTGCAGTGGCTGGTACCCCGCCATGATGAGCTCCTTGACCGTCTGGTTGGTAAATGCCCTCATGCATTCCTGCAAGAAATTTTGAAAACAGTGAGACAAACACAGTCCAAAGTAGAGGATCAGACAGATAATACTGAGGGATCCCAAGAACAGTAATAGGGGAGGCATGAGCTCCAGGAACCAAATGTATCCCACCACTGATTAGCACCTTGGGGGGCATATCTGGCCCATTGAGTCTTAAGTCTTTCCCTCATTTGACATGTGGTTTCTCTCATTATTTACATAGGTCTTACAGAGACAGCTGGATATTTAGGGGCTCATCTGCTATAGAAATAAGAGACTGTTATAGAAGTAAGAGATCATAGCTCATGATCTAAAGGTCCATGTGTCATGTCCTTGTTCTGGGAGAATGAGTGGAAAAGTGATAAACACAACTTAATCTTTATAATCTTTTTTTGGAATATAAAAAGTACATGTAACTGAGCAAATGTCTTTTGGAGGCCAACATACCAATAAGTGCAGTGTTGCTATGAACCTGACTTGTCCTTTAAATTCAAGGCCATGAAAACACACATTTTAGGTTGATAGTTCCAGCAAAACTGTGGAATAGTTGTGTAAAGGACAGTATTATTCCTATATCTCTCAGTTTTTGGAGCCCTCCTAGATATATTTAAAAATAAAGAGATCTGATAACCTCAACAAGGACACTGGCCAACTTAAGGAGATCAAGTGTAACATAAAAGGCTTGATCTTTTCAGACATGGGTAGGTATCCAGGAAATATGAGCACAATGAGAGAAGAGGCATCATAAACAAAGATCAAGGATGTACCTTATTTTAAAAGGAATAAATCTTGTAGCTGCTCAGTATCCTGACTGTGGCTGACAAGCAGGTGATCTTCTCCCCAATTCTCTTACTTTATGTTTTTTTGATCACTACATGATAGTTAATTAGTTATCACAGAATCAGAAAAATACTTATCTAAAAGGAGAGATCTGGAGACCAATGGTTTCTAGGATTGGACACCTGCAAAGAACTTATTTTAATTTCTCTGAAAAGAATCTATGCACACTTGTAGCTAATTATTGATTTTCTCTTCTATTTAGTCCCCAAAATTTTGTTTTTGTTTTTTTTTAAATGGCTGTGTCATGAGTGAACCAAAAGATTTTTATGAATGGGCTATGTCTTAATTTCCTTGAAGTCTAGCTTTATTATTATGTCATTATTTTATACCTCTTTTTGTTATTTTTTCTGTGGAGTGTTTAAGACCAAGTTAAAGTGAGACCTGTGTCAATCAGTGTGAACCTCTTGCTATCTATCAAGGTCAGTTAAGTCTCCCCAGGCCATTACTTTGGAACAATGCATAGAGCCTCTCTTCTCCTCTGTCAGTGTCAGCCATCAGGATGGGTCATGGACTTATTGACCAAGTTGTTTTCAGTGAAAGCATGGGAGATTTTTTTTCTTTTTTTGGTGACCCTCCTTTGGCACACAGTGCATTGTCCTCTGGTGTCCAGCAATCTCCCTGTTCAGGAGGTTGAGTGACTTACCAAAGATACAGGATCCTGTAGAGAAGGTTCCCTCATGTTCTGGATCTTTGTTGACCTTGAGGTTCCAGGGCCAAAATATTGGCTGTCCTCATAGCCCAGTGACCTTTTTAGTTTTGGTCTCCAAACTTTAGTTGTTGAACACCCAGAAGAGAAGGTCAATAGCATTAGCATTGTAACAAAAGTTATGAACTTAACTATTACAATTTTACCTGAATAGCAAGCATTTTGGAATTTAAAATATAGAGAATTGTTATTGTTATCAATCATGGCTGTTCTAGTAGTTGAATTCCTGTAGAATATTAACAGAAAAAGAGCAACAAATAATGTTTTAACATGACAATTATGACTTTACCTTTGTAACACATTTAAATGTCCATCTTGATATAAAGTAGCCATTGTTAAACATACTCATTTTTTAAAAAGGCCAAGTTTTTATCTCAATTATTATCTTTTGATAGGATACCATCTAAAGAAAATATCTCAGCCCATAAATGTATCTGTTATCATAAATAGCTGGAATGTATGAAAAAGGCAAATATCTGAATCAAAAAGAGGTTATCATAAACAACATATTAGAAAACCTATACAGTCAGGAAGTATAAATATATTTAGTACACCACAAAAATAAAACCTTATTATTGTTGTTTTTTACAGAAATTTTATTCCTTTGAAAATGACCAGTGTAAACATACTATAATAACATATTTAGAATTTATCCTGTTGATGAAAACCAATGTAAACCTAGTACAATAATACATTTAAGTAATATTTATTGATATAGGTCTTTTATAAGGCCATGAAAACCATCAAGTCAGTCTGTTGTAAGACTGAAAACTGTTGAGGTCCCCCTAGTGAACAAAGACTGGAAAATATTTCCATGCAGCTGCTCCTTTGTTTACCAAGGGAAGTATGCCTTGAACTTAATAACTTTTATCTATAAACAAAACAGCTATACGATTGGACAAAAAACAAACATATAAGACAGTTATAAAACTAGAATGTACACAAATATATTGAGCCCAATGGAATTATAATATCTCTTTATACTTTTTAGCTTTTTAATTATAAATAAGACTAGTCAAAACTGTTGTAGGTCAATTAACAGAGATCTCTTGTAAAATTAGAATCAGAAGGAATTAAAACTCTATTCCTGTAAACCTTTTATAACAAACTTGAAACCAACAAGCAAACATACATATTTCCTTGATAAATCACTTCTCCACACCTTCTCAATGTACCTAGCTAGGTCTTTTTGTCTTGTCCTTTTAATGAGACAAACATACAAAATCCTTTCATATCAAAAACATATCTCTTTTACTTATAGCTTTTTAAATATTTTTTCTCAGACTCACTATAAACCTTCTATAACAAACTTGTGTTTAGCTGTTAAAATTTTAAAGTGTCCCTTTTTTTGGTTTGTTTTTAGATTGTTACATGTTAAAATTTGACTGGCTGTCAACAGTAGTAACCTTGAGTTTTTTATCAGCAAAGTACAGAAAAGAACAAGTTAACCCTATAATTACAATTCAAGAATTTACAATGCACAAGAAGTGTTTTAAGCACACCAATTAAACATCAACTCAAATTGAAACAAATACATTTATCAATTAGCTAAAATTTTTAACTTGATTTTTCTTGTAAAATCTCTTGATGTCTGGTAGAGCACAGTTGTAGTTTCTCTGACTTTGTTTTGGGATAACATAGTGTTTGCCTTGGCTTTTTAAGTCAGGAGTGTTTTTTCCTCACTAGTTTGTTTTATGTTCTTCAGAGCTTTTCTAGCTCTTCTTAATCCATCACTTACTTTTTCTTTTCAGTCTTTTTTTAAATCTGAGTGCAAGCCCTGCTCCACCCTCTTTAACCTTTTTTAACTTTCTCTTAATATCAGGGGCTGACTGAGAGATTAAGTGAATGTTAATGATGATCATGTCAGCCTGGGAGGTAGGATCAATTTTGGTATATTTTTGAAGGACATAAGTGAGCTGTGACAGAAACAATGTCAGATTTTCTTTATGGGTCTGAGTTATTTTTTAGTCTTATTAAAGTTAACAGACTTGTGAGCTTTCATTTTTAGGCAGAGAGTCATATGGTCTCTGGGGCCTCTATCTGCCTGGCCTAGCTGAGAGTCCCATTGTGGGTCTTCTCAGGGGACATCCTGTGTTGCCACTGGCTTGGTGTTATCAGCAACATAAAATGTATCTGCTGTGGTCTGAGTGGCCATCCAAACTCTTTTCTTGTCCTGAGGGGAAGGGTAGAAGTCAGCATTATATGGCTGTTGTGTCAAGTCAGCTCACAGGACAGAGTCAAGTAACCAAATTCTTTGATATAGACATTAGGATAAGAGAAGAAGGAACCTAAGCTTTTTCAATTTGAGAAAGATCAGAGAAAGAGAAGGGGACATGCACTCTAACAATGCCCTCAGTCCTGGGAACTTCTTGGAGGGGCATCGGTGTGGCCAGGGCTGATGGTGGAAGGGTGAAATAGCGAGAACAGGTGTGGAGTGAGAAAATGTCAAATGGTGGAGATGAGGGATGAGGAGGTAATGGAGGGTCACAAGGTGGCAGAGACAAAGGAGGTTCACAAGATGGCAGAGGTGAAGAAGCATGGGAAGAGACAGAGGGAGAGTTTAGAGGGTTATAGGGTGGGGGAGGTGTGAGTGGTGAGTGATCAGCCGGATGGAATGTGTTGGAGTCAGAAAGTGAAATCTGGAGGGGTGGGCGATGAAACTTGGCCTAGGAGTACCTGAGAAAGAGAACAGGTTTGACAGAGGGAGGGTCAAGAGCACAGGAAAAAAAAGGCTTGTATGTAGGGGATTTCTAACCATTTGCCACTGTGTTGACAAAACTTGTGTAAATCACTCAATATGTTAAAATTGAAAGTGCCATTTTTGGGCCACTGAGACTCATTATCCAATTTATACTGAGGCCAAACCTGGTTACAATAGAAAACAAGTATTTTTGGCTTAAAGTCTGATCCCAACAATATGAGGGGTTTGAGTTGTGCCAGGAGGCAGCCTGGAGGCATTGAGGGAGAGGGCTTGGATTGTTGGGCCCCCATGTTAGAGAGGGTGAGAAGGAGGCAGCTCCCTAGGAAAAGGGCAAAAGAGAGGAGTGTCCTTGTCTCCTTTGACAATCTCTGAGTGAGTCTCCCAGAGGGAGAGAACAAGAGGAGTCGGGCCAATGGGGCATCTCCCAGGGGCACGGTCCTGGGCCTAATGGATGAGGAGGGTACTCTGACCAAGAACTTGGATTTCAGAGAAGTCTCTGGAGGGAGAGAATGAGAATGAGACAGAGAACCTGATGAGAGGGAGGCTGAACTGCCTAATCACCCAGAGACTGATGACTGGTGTGGATGTGTAGCATCATCAATGGCAAAGGTAGAAACCCCCAAGAGTGTCCTCACGCAGCAGATGTGGTCCAGAGGAGAAGGCCAACAAGCCAATCTACCCCAACCCACAGGGGATCATCCCTTAATCAACCGTCTGTCTCCCAGGTTTTGGCACCAGATGTGTCAGGTGAAAAAGCCAAAAGCCAAGACCAGACCAGGCCACAACAAGCCTTTATTGCAGGGACAATCTGACAGGCTATCTCTGAACAAAGGAGAGACAAAAGAAATATGGCCAGGGCAGGGATGGAGCACTTCTTATAGGAGCTGGTGTGGGGCTTGTAGGTGCTGGAGTAGGGTTAAGTGAGGTAGTGGATAGGGAGTGGAGGAGCCTGTGACATCACTAGTTGCTAGAAGGAGAGCAAGTACTAGGTTACGCTTTTGGCAGGAATAGGGGCATGTTGGGAAGAAGAAGGTAGCTATTATATACATCAGCCACCCTAAATCGGAAGGAAATCTATCAGCCATCATACTTTAATTTACTTGGCTTTATAGCTTGCTTGTTTTAAGACCTAGGATTTCTCTTAAGTGCCGAATATACTTGCTATTATGCCAATGATTATCATGCTATCTGATAAGTCAAGGTTGGATATAATTTTAAGTAGGAAGAGATCTATAGAAATCAATCACCTTATAAACTGGACATGGAAAGGATGCAAAACTCAGTTAATATCTTCACCACAGCAGAAAACATTTTGGTGATTAAGGGTCAATGAAGATTGTCAGCTATGGACTCTCTAACCTTTAAAAGTACATTTCTAAGACTAGTAATATATTCAATGTTTTTTCTACCTATGAACTCCATGAAACTAGGTACCATATCTATTTTACCCTCAGTCATTGTTCTATGCTTTTTACCTAGAAATCTCAGAAAATATTTGGGAATGAGTAACTTAAAAATAGTTAAATGCAAAAAATGATTTACTAATTCCAATATTACTTTTACAGCATTTTTGTATACTACTTTTATTGCAGATAGGTAAGTTAATTATATATCTTGTAGGCAGTTAGACAGGGCCAGCCTGAAAGGAGCCAACATGGAGGAGAGTGAAGACACATTCACTGAAGGAAGGCCAGCATTGTAAAAGGAGAGAAATTTAGCACACTCATGTAGGATGAATAGCAGTGATTGATATTCTAAACAGGTATCAGTCACCTTTGTGGGGTGGCCAAGATCTTAACCCAGCCTCTCCAGGAAATATTCCTGACCCCTACCCTTACTGAAAATCCTTGTATGCTTGCTATGTGACTTTCTCCCCTATTTGATCCCCATTTAATCAATATTACCTGTGTGACTGTACTTGTAATTTTATTGGTTGGTCATGGTTTTGTACCACCTTGTAAATTTCCATTGGATCTTATAGTTTTGTCCCACTTTGTACCCACCTCACCACATGGCTTTGCTGTATAAAACATCTATGAACCATGGGGTGGGTGGGCAACCCACTTTCTGGTCCCCCTTCTGTCTCTCTTAGTTAGAAGCTTTCTTTCTCCCAATAATTTTTTCCTACTCTTAACCTCCGTTGTTCCTAGAATTCATTCTTCAATTTTAGAGAACACGAACTTGTATTTCTGATATCTAGTAGGTTTGGAACTTATATCCCTCCCTCCTATATCACTTTCATATCAGCTCCATGAAGCTAGTTGCCTTCTGCTATCCTTAGAACACAAGAATTTCTCTCAGTCTTAAGATCAAATGGATTTAAATTTAAAAAGCAAGCAAATGATTCCCCCTCAAAAAACAATTTCCCCTTTTGTTTGTCTTAAAAAAGCATATCCTTCAGAATGGTAAAGATAAGAAATAATGACAACAGCAACTGCCAAGGGGAATGTAGACAAAATGATCACTCACACATAGTTGAGGAAAATAAAATGAATATAAAAAGAGAATGTAAAATGTTACACCATTATGGAAAAATAGTTCAGCAGTTTCTTGAAAAACTAAACATTAGCTGTCATTTCATGCAGCAATTGTACTTTTGGGCATTTATCACCAACAAATAGAAACAGAAATCTATACATAAATGATATTGGTAGTTTTATTTAAAATATCCCAAAGCTGGAACCAAAGAGATATTCTTCAGTGGGTGTAAGTTTAAACATGCTGTAGCATATCCATACCACAAATTACTACTTAACAATAAGGAGGGATGAATTACTGAAACACAATTTGAATGAATCTCTTTGCAGGTATTTTTAGTTAAAGAGGATAGTTCTAAAAGTATGTGTACTATATAATTTAGATAGATTTATAGATGATATTTCACTTTTATGTATTATTCTTGATATAATAAAAATCAGAACTGGAGAATAGAGAGGGAGGTAATAGGAAAGCAGTGGATGCACCTACAAATGTGCAATAGGAGGGAAGCTGTGTTGGCTGAATTGTTCTGTATCTCTCATGTACTGCGGTCAGTGTTGCAGTTCTGATGCTGTACAATAGTTTTAGAAGATGCTATCATTTGAAGAAGATTGAACAAACAATCCCCTGAATCTCTCGATACTATTTATTATAACTTCATGTGAAGCTATAAGTATTTTAAAATTATTTAGTTATGAAAATCTTTAACAAAAATGTTTTCAAGACTTTTCTTAGCTTCTGGGCAGCCATTCAACCAGCCACTCCTGGCCCAAAGGAAGGGGCTTCTGAACTGCTGTGCCACTGCTCCTGGCCCAGAGGAAGGGGATTCCAGGCTGCTGTCCATCCCACCACTCCCAGCCCAGAGGAAGGGGTTTCTGAGCTGCCATTCCACCATTCCCAGTTCAGAGGAAGGGGCTTCCAGGCTGCCATCCCTCCCACTGCTCCCAGGCCAGAGGAGGTGACCCATGCTGGCAACAACAGTGCCCCCCCCACCAGGTTGAAATGAGGAGACATGTAAACAAATCTCAAAACCAGACTTCCAGATCACCTACAGCAATGCTGAAGGGAAATGAGTTGGAACACTCTGATACGCAACCACCTGGACTCCCTGAACTGTCAACAAAAGAGGATCTGGAAAAAATGAAATCAGAAATAATTTCTCAGATAACACCAGAGATTGTGCTCATAATGCAAAACATGACTAATAAATCTAGAGAGGAGCTGAGGAACATGATGGAATCCCAACATAGGAAACAAATGGAATCCATAAAACAGATGCAAACAGATTT